>JADLZN010001613.1:0-227319 GCA_018155175.1 Sinocyclocheilus anophthalmus
AGCAAAACAAAAAAACTATTCAAATGTGGCTTCACAAACAGGTCCAATTGGTGGCACATAGTGATGCTTAAGATGTGGCTGTCGTATACAACTAATGGCCTCATACTGATAAAAGCTTCATTCGGTGACTCTTGTGCAGATAAAAGACACTGCTCTACAAAATAGCATCTATAAATAGCCGTGACTAAACTGTACTTCATATACCACAAAATCACATGAGGGAGAAAACAGTGCACTAGTGTTTCCCTTTCTAAGAGCAGACCACCCCCCCTCCCATTCTCACTTGACTTGCTAACAGCTGAACCTAGTGCTATGGAGGTTAAACATTCCTAGAAGAGAGACATAGGCTAAAAATGCTCACAAAGGGACAAGCAATATCTTGTAATTTGTAAAAACAAATTACAAAGCTCAAATTACATCTGTTACATTATATAACGTTATATCACTGAAGGCAATAAATTATTGTATGAGGGATGTTTGTGTGCAATCAGCATAATACAATTTACAGACTGTTAATAACTACTAACATTCAACACCCAACAACTCATAGATTTTGCTATTATTTCAGTAATAAAATTCTAAATAAAGTGTAACAGATTTCACACAAAGAAAAAATATTAAGGAAAAGAAAAGAGAGAAAAAGTAGCCATAGAAGTCAAGAAGGAATGAGACTAAGTGTTGTAGAATAATAGCAGTGGTACACTTACAGTAAGATGACAGAAGCAGATATCAAGCGGCTCGACTCTAGATAACTTAACTGTCATGATCTTCCAAGGGTCCCTTCATCCTCAAAGGCCACACCCATCCATTAAACCATTCAGCCAATCAGCTCACTGCACAAATTTTAAAATAACTTGAGCTACTTTCAGCTGTCGTCGTCCCCGTCCCCCCCGAGGTTGTCAGGGGTATGGCTGGAATGAGATCAAACCCTGGTGCTACTGAAGACTAAGCCAGCAGCTGGACTGCTTTATCTTTGGCACTACTAGTAAAAGGAGCACTACTGGACAAACGTATAACTTGACCTGATAAGGTTTTAGAAGACCAACACTAATTGACCAATATGCTAAGCATTCAAAAGCAAGTAAGGAAACATATTTGTAAGTTAAGTTTTGACCATATTTTTCCAGCAAAATCAGCACTGAAAATGAAAAAAAATCCACAGATTCCTAATGGTTATGATAAATGTATCTGTAATTCCACCAATCTGTTCGGACAACATTTTCTATAATCTCAGTTTCCATCAGTAGCCTACGTCAGATCATTTATTGTCTTGTGAAGCGTTAGGAATGGGCCTACAGTAGAGATGCACCGATACCACTTTTTCCAGAACGAGTTTGATACCGATACTTTAATTTTTTGTACTGACGATACCGAACAGTACCGATACCTGCTAGTTTAATGCATTTTTCATTGTCACAAACATTGGCCGCACGCTACAAAAAACCAAGAATATGAAGTCATGGTAAGTCGCGCTTCCTTTCAATAAATAGAATAAGTATTAGCCTTCAGGATTTTTTCCATTAATTATGACTGTTAAAAGTATAAAATTATGCAGGCGTGAATGGAAGTTACATCATATTAATTACATACTGACATGTATTCTTGTCTTATCTAATAAATCCATCCTGCTCTCCAGGGGTTTGTTCTATGGTCGGTGGTCCTTTGTCTGGATACAGCACTGTTCACACGCTGTGTGGGATCGTTTTTTGGTATCAGAGCATTTTAATGAGTACGAGTACAGGAGCTCAGTATCAGGGCCGACACCAGTATCGGTGCATCCCTAGTCTACAGTGACCTTGCATCAGTAACAAAGGCTCATCTTATTGACTTGCAGCAGCCAGGGGGTATGTGCACCAAAGAAGCATCTGTTAGGAATTTCTTACCTGGCTTTTATGTCCAAACAAGTCATTCGAATGTTTTGTTTTTAGATGCTTTCTTGGGCGCCCAATTTTTTATTAAAAACTAGTTTTTACCATGTAGGTACACTCTATTATTTTTTTTTTTTTTTTTTTTTTTTTTTTTTTTTTTTTTTTTTTTTTTTTTTTTTTTTTTTTCTTTTGTAGGTAGTGGTAGGAAGAGCAGCCAGTGTCTTGTAGTCCAGTTTCAATGGTCCAGTGCTCAAATTCTGTAGATGGAGGGTTAGAAAGAGTATAATGAATGATCAGTGTTCATTGAAAGAACATGTTCAAAAATCTTCTAAACATTATTTAGATATTTCATTAAGTTTTAAGCATGAGGACACTGGATCTAAAGATCTTCTAGCGCTCAGAGGTTCAGATATGACTCATTTGTTCATGTTCAAGGTGATGGCTGGTCCCATGTTTTGCTCCTGAAGCCCTACTATGGGCTGTAAAGACAGGGAGGGCTTAAGGCCTCACCTCAGTTTCCTCCACCAGCAAATGAGTTGCCTCCTCGCACTCCAAGCGCATACGCTCCTTTACCAAAAGAGGGAAGGTAAGGAGGGGGTGGGGAAATGAAGTTTACCCAATCACACACATACACGGACACACATTATGCCCACACAAATATAGACACACATACACACATTCCGAAGGCATCCATCGCACAGATGGGAATGAGGTTTAGGTGATGCAAAATCGTGGATGAACAATAAAACCAGGTGACCATGAAGACATAAGAACATATGATGACATAACAAAAGAGATGAATAGAACGAGCAGAAACAAAATGTGATGTTTGGAATGAGCAGCACCCAAGATCATTCAGAAGGGTTTGGGGGAAAAGAGGGGCAGATAAGAGAAAGAAAAGGACAGATCCACATATATTAGTTGCAGTTATAGGAAAGATTTGGAAGTGGTCGTCATTTTGATAGCTTATTATTATTATTATTACAGTATGTTATAAGAAAGGTGTTTAGGGGAGGAAATCACTCACCACTTTTTCCATCTCCTCCCGTTCCCACTGGGACGTCTCCCTCACCATCTCTACCTCCTGCAGGAAAGGTCAGACAGACAGATGTTATTTTTCCCATCCACTCCTCTGCTGTTCCTGCTCTGTGTGATGCATAGAGCTCACCTTCTGCATGATGTCAATCTCTTCAGGACTCAGGTCTCTGTCTACTGATGAGATGCTCTCCATTTACTGTATTTACGAACCAATACCTGCCGCAAACGGGTTCGCATAAAAAAGGGGATGCCTAAACAGAAATCAAAATCAACATAAATTATGTAGTTGTAGTACTACATGGATATCAAGAATGCTTTATAAGGGATCAAGTGACACTTGAAGACTTGAAATAATGGAGCTGCTTAAATTCACAATATTACTGTTTTTACTGTAATTTTAATCAAATAAATGTAGTCTTGCTGACCACAAGAGGTGTCTTTCAAAAACATAAAATAGATCTTAATTATTTCAAACATTGACTGATAGTGTCAATGCATATTTTATTTTATTTATTATAATTTAAGTCACAGTTGGACACTAGAGCTAGGTCTTTACCTCTATGCCTGCAGCGTTTCTTGGGTCAAAGCCATCACACACAAGCATGACCAAGGAGTCACCGGCAGCACGCAAGACCCTCACTGCTTCCGTGTGTGTCATACCCAGCAGACTGTTGTTGCCCACCTCAAGAACACGCATGCCCACCCGCAGTCGGCCATCTCGTGCAGCAGCACCGCTGGAGCTCACCTATAGAATCAAGTGAGTAAAAAAAACAGGAAGTAGTGTTTTGAGGAAGTAGGCAAGTCGACCAGTACTTTTGATGTTATCAGAATCATGCAGGGTTTGAATCTTCTATCATGGTTTTGGTTACCTTGGAAATGAAGATGCCCTCATCTGTGGGGTCAAAGGGGTTGCCTGCATGGCCTTTAGCTCCGCCCCTGATGCTGATGCCCAGCTTTTCTCCAGGCTGCTTGTGGATGACAATCTCCTACAAAAACACAGGGATGTTTTAGAGAGTATGCAAGATTGTACTGGTCTCATTAGGAGTTTCAAAAGTTTTTGAGATTTTTACCAAAATTAGTACAAGTATTAGTATGAGTGCCTTTCACATTCCAGGCCATTTTGGCAGATTTTCAGGAAAAGCCCAAATCTGATATTTATTAGATCTGACTGAGCCAGGAGAACTTCACAGACCCGGTGACAACCGGCCATACTTCAGGGTTTTGCGTACACTTCTCCTCTACTAATGAATGTGTGTATACCTGCATGCCAGGGGGCGAGGGATCTCTGCGCACAAGCATGCGGATATCCTGCTTGTTGGATAGCAGGGCTCTAACAGCTTCCTGATGTGTGGCATGTCTTAGGTCGATGGCGTTCACCTCCAATATACGATCGCCCACGCGAAGTCCACTCTCAGAGGCCAAGCCATTGGGGATGACCTACCCAGAAAAAATAAGGTCAGAAATCAATTCTGACAAAAGCTTCACTGACCACAAATCATGCCATTCATTTTTGACATAAACGTGCATCATACTACATAATTTACTTTACCTTTGAGATGAACACTCCAGGCTCATTAATTCCAAAAGGGTGGCTGGCATGGTCGCTACCCCCTACAATGCTCAGACCCAAGGGACCACCTGCTTTGATCAGGGTCACTTCCTGTCCAGACAGGAAATTCAGATGTATGAAAAAGGAGAACTGAGTTTGCAGTAGGTCTGATAAATGCAGAGATAAATACTCTTTGAAATTAATCAATAACTATGAATGAGAGTTATTTTTTATTTACATTACCATTCAAAATTTTGCGATTGGTAAGAGTAGATTTTTTTTTTGTTTGTTTGTTTTTAAAGAAGTCTCTTTTGCTCACCAAGTCTGCATTTATTTGATTAAAAATACAGCAGAAAGACAACAGCAATGTTATGAAATATTAATACATATTAAAATAACTGATTTTTTAAAAATACATTTTATAATGTAATTTAATCCTGTGACAGCAAAGCTGAATTTTCAAATCATTGGTGCTCAAAAATATTTCTTAATATTTCGATATATTATGTGTATCGATATATATATATAAGATATATCTATATACAGTGGGTACGGAAAGTATTCAGCCCCCTTTAAATTTTTCACTCTTTGTTGTATTGCAGCCATTTGCTGAAATCATTTAAGTACATTTTTTTCCTCAATGTACACACAGCACCCCATATTGAAAAAAAAACACAGAATTGTTGACATTTATGAAGATTTATTAAAAAAGAAAAACTGAAAATATCACATGGTCCTAAGTATTCAGACCCGTTGCTGTGACACTCATATATTTAACTAAGGTGCTGTCCATTTCTTCTGATCATCCTTGAGATGGTTCTACACCGTCATTTGAGTCCAGCTGTGTTTGATTATACTGATTGGACTTGATTAGGAAAGCCACACACCTGTCTATATAAGGACCTTACAGCTCACAGTGCATGTCAGAGCACATGAGAATCATGAGGTCAAAGGAACTAACTGAAGAGCTCAGAGACAGAATTGTGCAAGGCACAGATCTGGCCAAGGTTACAAAAAAAATTTCTGCGGCACTTAAGGTTCCCAAGAGCACAGTAGCCTCCATTCCTTAAATGGAAGACGTATGGGACGACCAGAACCCTTCCTAGAGTCCCAAACTGAGCTATCGGTGGAGAAGAGCCTTGGTGAGAGAGGTAAAGAAGAACTAAACCAAAGATCACTGTCATATGGAATGAGCTCAGAGATGCAGTCTGGGAGATGGGAGAAAGTGTAGAAAGTCAACCACACTGCAGCCCTCCACCAGTCGGGGCTTTATGGCAGAGTGGCCCGACGGAAGCCTCTCCTCAGTGCAGGACACATGAAAGCCTGCATGGAGTTTGCTAAAAAACACCTGAAGGACTCCAAGATGGTGAGAATTAAGATTCTCTGGTCTGATGAGACCAAGATTGAACTTTTTGGCCTTAATTTAAGCGGTATGTGTGGAGAAAACCAGACACTGCTCATCACCTGTCCAATACAGTCCCAACAGTGAAGCATGGTGGTGGAAGCATCATGCTGTGGGGGTGTTTTTCAGCTGCAGGGACAGGACGACTGGTTGCAATCGAGGGAAAAATGAATGCGGCCAAGTACAGGGATATCCTGGACGAAAACCTTCTCCAGAGTGCTCAGGACCTCAGACTGGGCCGAAGGTTTACCTTCCAACAAGACAATGACCCTAAGCACACAGCTAAAAATAACGAAGGAGTGGCTTCACAAACAACTCTGTGACTGTTCTTGAATGACCCAACCAGAGCCCTGACTTAAACCCAATTGAGCATCTATGGAGAGACCTAAAAATGGCCGTCCACCAACGTTTACCATCCAACCTGACAGAACTGGAGAGGATCTGAAAGGAGGAATGACAGAGGATCCCCAAATACAGGTGTGAAAAACTTTCCCAAAAAGACTCATGGCTGTATTAGATCAAAAGGGTGCTTCTAATAAATACTGAGCAAAGGGTCTGAATACTAGGACCATGTGATATTTCAGTTTTTAATAAATCTGCAAAAATGTCAAAAAATCTGTGTTTTTCTGTCAATATGGGGTGTTGTGTGTACATTAATGAGGAAAAAAATTAACTTGAAAGATTTTAGCAAATGGGTGCAATATTGTTAAGAGTGAAAATTTAAGGGGGTCTGAATACTTTCCGACCCCCCTGTATATATATATGATATAGGTGGTGTGGTGTGTGTGGTGTGTGTGTGTGTTGTAGTATGTGGAATATATGCGGACTTACGGACCCAAACTTGGGAATGTACAAACTACAAGGAACAATTAATGTTCAGGTTATTTGTTAATGGAGACGCCGCTTTAGGAAAGTCTTAAACAACTCCATCAAGTGGGCACAAAATAAAAATATCAAGGGAACATTAATTAAATGCAAGAGCAATAGAGAAAATTTTAAAAGGCCAAATCACATCCTCCTAACACCATTTTCTCTGTTGAGTGAGGCATTAAAACAGGAAAATGAAGCTGTTATGAGATTAAACTGATAAAAAGCGCTTTAAATGCTGCTTACTGTACTTTTAAATATTTCCTCAAATAGGGAGAAACACACACACACTCTCTCCCTGCAGGTTCAATGTCATACCATTAGTTCCAGCTCTCACCTCAATGGGGTATTCATCTTCCATGGGGCAGTTGAGATGGTTTCCAAGGTGCTCATCTCCTTCCTCTTGCTCAGGTGAGTCAGATGGCTCTGGAGGAGGGGGCGAATGAGGTCGAGTTCGAGGGGAGGCACCCCCTGCACTGGCCTGGTCCCGTTCGACCAGGAGGGTGATGGTGGGGGAAGTGCCGGTAAGCAGCGCTACTGCCTGGTCATGTCTGGCCTCTGTCATGTCTACACCATTGATCTGGAGTGACAGCCAAACACCAGTGGGTCAGAGAGGGCCAATATGCCCTCATGCTGAGCTTGTGACATCTTACGGGCTTTTAATTGCTGTAAGTAGCATTTCATTTAGCTGGGTTTTCAAGGAACACTACAGTCCAGGTGTTAGTTATGAGAAAAACGTTCCTGGTACAGAACTGATCTGGATCATGTGACAGCTAATGCTGAGCCCTCTCATGCATTCAAAGGGAAAGTGATTTCCACTTCACCTACATACTTGGTTTTAAAAACCTGGGTTATCAGTGAAAAATCATGCATCAAATAAAATGTTGAGACACATTTGACCAGGGAAGTGAAAAGAGAAGGGAATGTGCAATAGGAGAAAGAGGAAGTGCTGGAGATGCTTTAGGTAGCAAGATCACGTATTGTGTTAGAGAAAGTATAAAAAGAGCAGCTTCAAGAAAACCGTGACCAAACTCTACTACAGCTTGTCATATTTAAAGGGGTCATATGATGTTGCTAAAAAGAACATTATTTTGTGTAATGAATTGTGTTTATGTGGTTTAAGGTTCAAAAGACACATTATTTTCCATATACTGTACATAATTGTTTCTCCTCTATCCCCCGCTTTTCTGAAATGAGTCGATTTTTACAAAAGTCATCGGTCTGAAAAGCGAGGTGTGCCCTGATTGGCCAGCTATCTAGTGCATTGTGATTTGCCAAATACCTCAAGCATGTGACGGAAAAATTTCGCCCCTTACCATACTGTGATGCCATGTCCGGCCGGAGCGACGAGACAAAAACATTTAAAACCCATTATAAACGAGGCAATTGTTGCATCCAGTGGGAACATAATTACTGATTATAAAGACGTATACGGGGTGTTTTTATGCATTGCATTGCGTATCGCGCCGCGTAACATAAAACCATGTCTGCATTTGTGTGCAGAGAAATGACAAACAACAAGCGCTACACTACACTGCCCAAAAAACTCGCATTTGAATCGTCAGTGGCAAACTCTTTAAATATGAAAACGAGTACAGGCTGTGAGGGTTCAGATGCGCAGACTGTCCTTGCAAGTGGAATTGCCCCACCTTATAGAAAACCCTTTGAGACCGCATTGTCGGCTACTCTCCAGGTTCAGGACAACAGTCACAGTAAAATGCGCTGAACACATCGAATATTTGGGTGGAATGTTCTGGAACAGTAGGGTTGCACGATAAATCGAAATGGAATTGAGATCACGATTCGACAGAAGCTGCGATTGTAATGCGTATCTTTCAGTGAAGCACGGTTCTGTGATCAGCAGTAAATCTCCATCCAAAGGCCAGAGGGCGCTCTCGCGCTGAAACTCCAAATACACCTCACAGAAGAAACCCAGAAAATGCCTATAACGGTAGCTGGATAAACAGAAGATTCAACCGCTTTCATTGATTCAACGTGACTAATAAACACACGACTACGGAAATATACGGTTTATCTGAGTTCTTATTATTATAATAAAGTATATTTATAATGCAATGTTTTTATCACTGCTTAAATACTATGAAATATGTTGCGTGCCTTATTCTGTGTAAGAAGCCACATCATCTCACAGAAGGATTTATTTCAAACACTCGACTGACATTATGAAGTGAGTTTGGAGTAAAAATATGTTATTAAATGTGGTATTTTCACATGCTTTCAGATGGAGCAGCATTTACTTCACAGAGCCGTAGTTCACTGAGAAGCTATGCAAACAGCTGTCATTATCAAGAACGATTTCTTCGATTTCATAATCACGAAAAAAAGCGATTTTTTTGCGTAACTTGTCGAAAGTGACCTACGGATTGTGTAGTATGATTCTGCTACATCTGAAAGCAAGTGATGCTGATTTCTGACTAGATTACAGACCGAGACATTACTAACTCAAATGGCATGACAATCGCATTTCGATTAACGTGCAGCCCTGGAACAGTTTTGTAAATAAAACTTAACCACTGATTTCTCGTTGTGTCCTCTTTTGGAAGGCTAAACAAAATAGTTTCGCTTTCACAACAAAACACAAAGCGTCTCCAGCTTCTTTGCATGAACATTTGGGCAGGTGTTAGGAAATCTTCACACACGCGAAGTAGCATGTGGGGGCTGTGTTTAAACGAGGAGTTCGGAGGCGTGGACCAGTCGTTAAACGTTTTATAAGAATAATCTTCTTAGGTTTTGAACTTCGTAGTCTTTGCAACTTTAGGGATGTCATGTATCTTTTCCCGAACAGTTTTAACACTCCAAAAGAGAAAAGAAAACTTGAAATTGCATTATATGACCCCTTTAAATGTATTCCAGATATATCTCATGTACCTTGATTAGAGGACCTAGCACTCATAAAAACTGAGCTTAGTCCAAGACAAATTACAATTATAAAATGCACTTTAAAAGTTCTATTACAGCTGTACTAGAGCAATACAACACCTTATAAAAATGCCATGTAAACACTTTAGTCTCACTGAAATAGTATCAGCATCTTAACATGTTAATCAAATTACAAAAGGCGTCAAGATTATGCCCTGGCTCTAAAAGACAGTTTACATGCAATCTGCATTTAATCCTTCAAATATTTGATTATTCATCATGTCATCTATACCTGGACAAATAGAGACTGTAACCTGACTACATAAAACCTGCCAGAACTCCATTGTAACTTTGTATATAAAAGTACTAACTGATTCATCACATTAGCCTTAAATACTACCCTTTAATTATGATCTGGCTCATGTCTTGAACACGAGGTGTTGAAACTGTGGCCTAATGCTACTGCATTTTCACAAAAACTGCATAACATTTGAGATTCTCTTAACAAAGCCAAAGGATGTTGCCTAACCTGTCCTGCTTCCCATCAGAGGGAAGACTATTCTTGATTTCTGGTTACTTTGTTTAGCAGTAAGAAGTTCCACCATGGTGACAAACAGAGGTCAGCACTGACCATTCAGTACCGGCGCTTACCACAGGGTGACAGAACGGCAGCTGCTATGGTAATGCATGCAGTTACCATGACAGCATGCCCACAGAACAAGTCAAAAACCTCCCATCACCACACCCAACACCAAGCAGGCAAGAAGTGTGTTAGTGAAAACCCATGCAAGGACAGAGGGAGAAGCAGCAAAATCTTGAAATAAAGAGAAGGCTCCAGGGAGACAAAACAGTTGGGATTATAACTGTTATAATGCGGAGTTATAATACAAGCAAGTTTACTAGGAGAGAAGTTCACAATTACACACTGACATAATTTCATGGTGCAAAGTAGAAAGGTTATTAAGTGCAGCAGCACAGTAAAACAGCAGAAGACTATTTTGCTGCACTCTGCAAAGTGTAGGGACACATTGAACCGATGCCAAAGAACTAGCGTTGAGGAAAGCTGACTGTTGAGTCGCCTTGCATCGCCTGCGTTGGGGCAAAAAAGTTGCACTAGAACACATTGGACAGACCAAAGCCGACGGCCAACTAGCATTGTACGCTCTGCGCCTGCGTGAGAGAACATAACTCTACCATACCAGGAGGCATCCGACTACAGCCAACGGTACGGAACACACCGAAAAAACTAAAGTGACCGATGCTCAAAAACCACCCTACCCTGGGTGTCCCAGGCTTAAAACTAACTCACACATGCAGTGAGCTGGATATTAATGGCTAAATATTATTAGGTTTCTCACAATGCAAAGTGACTTTATCAGATCTAATACCCAGGGGGGGGGAATTATTATTAAAGGTATAGCTGACACACAAATGTAAATGTTATTATTTACTCACACCCACACCTGTATGACTTTATTTTGTAGAACACAAAATTAAACGTGTCAATGTTCATGGTATTTTTTTTCCTGATAATGAAAGAGAATGGTGTCTGTTAAACTCTAAAAGGGACAGTTTGTGTGCTAAATTCGGAAACCATACAATAGCTTTGTGAGAAGAACAGACTGAAATCAAGTCATATTCATGCTCGTATACAGATCTAGTGCATCACAATTAGTTATGAGACCCAAAAACCTATGATTTTTGGGATCATTATGGTTAAACCTGCTACGACATGTCTCTATGTGCCACATTTTAATATACAGGAATATGAAAGATTTGAGAGCCGTGTCAATGAGTCTCTCTCTCACTAAGCTATCATATAGTTTCAGAAGATTTAGAAAGTAGTCCAAGATTGTATGGATTTCTTTCATGGCACTGTTTGACATTTTTGGAGCTTGACAGACCCTGGTAACTATTCATGTTTTGTATGGAAAACAAGTTGTCAAAAATGTGCTAAATGTCTCCTTTTGCGTTCCAAGGAACAAATTCTGACAGATTTTTTTAAATGGCATGAAGGTGAGAAAATGATAACATAACTATCCTTTTAACCCTAAATTAAGTTAACTACATTAACTAGAGAGAGACTGTATGAGAGATGGATGGACTCACTGATATGACCCTGTCTCCCACGTGCAGGATATTGTCTCTGTGAGCAGCTCCTCCTTCAGCAATACGAGAGATGAAGTTCCCGTGAGAAAGTGAAAAAACAAAGCCATGATATGTCATATCAATCAAGCTTGGGAAGAGGAATTCTTCTAGCAAACAATGATGCCTTTATTTGACCAAAAATACAGTAAAAAATCAATATGAAATATTATTACTGTTAAATATAACCGTTTTCTAAAATACTACATCTTAAAATGCAATTTATTGCTACGTTGGCAAAGCTCAATTTTCAGCATTCAGTCTTCGGTGTCACATGATACTTCAGATATCATTAAACTGCTGAACAATAGAAGTAATATAAGATAATATACTATATAATTCCTTACATTATCATGTGAAAACCAGTTGTGGGTGTTGTATTTTTGTAGAAAGAGACATTTTTATTAGGATTCTTTGAAGAATTCTTTGCTTTGCTGACACTTTAGATCAATATAACGCACCATGAATTAATGTTTTTCAGTTCTCACTTCATTAACAATCTTTTCACAAGAATCATATGAAAAGTAGAGTCCTAAGAGGAGTTTCACAAAGAATCAAAAAATGGGTAATACTCTTGTAGTGTAACAACCATAATATCACTTGCAGTGCTATATTAGCTGGGGACATGAGCTGGCTTACACAGAGTGCAGTGCTCCTGTTCAGCTGTGTTAAGAGCTAGTCAGTATGCTGGTGTAACATGCTGCAATGCCACAAGCCTCTAAAGCAGAAATTATCCTGCTGACCTTAGCTTACAATGACCTACCTTGCTTTTAACAGCCCATTACATAGAGTTATTTAAAACTCTAAAAATGTAATTCAGACTTTGTAGTATTAAAAGAACAAACTATTTACAACCGTGAAGGCCACTTGATTCTTCAAAGACAACTCTGATAACAGTTTAACAGATTGTCCTCAAACAGCCTTTGTCAGCACTTTCACAGTATGTTCTCTAGAAGTGTGATCAGAACATTTCATGCCGAAGACTCGAAGCAGCAAACAGACCAGCAGACAACTCAGTGAGATCTACTTGTTAGTAAAAACACACGCAAATGTTAAGGAGGAGGACAAAAACAGGACTTACAATTACTCAGCATAGTGTGTGTGCATGTGCTAATGTTTGACTGTGTCTCCTTCGTGAAAGTGGTGCAAAAATGTGTGGCAGTATGGTGCGTGTCTGCAGTGGAGATCCAAAAATACTTCATCCCCTGCCATCCTATAATCTACAGGCCCTATCAGATGTCAGTTCCTGTAATTCTAATCATTGCAGCCTCGGTCAGCCATCCTAGAGGTGCTGAGGAAAGTCACGCAGAAGCTTAAGCTTGCATATGCTTCTGTTAAATGTTAAACAAATGGAGAGAATGGATGACATGTCCTGACTTCCGTAAACCACACCAAACAACCTGACACTGAGGCAATGAACACACCATGAAATATTCACTACAAGGCAAGTCACGGGTGCATATGAAAGAGCGTCTTGTGCTTACTGTGTCTCCTACTCGGTACAGGGTTGACCCTTTCCCTCCAGCAATGCTGAACCCTAAACCTTTATCGTTGCGGACCAGACAAGTGGCTAGTTGCAGCGCAGGACCAGTGCTGACAGCAGGTGAGGCAGAGTCCAGGAGGAAAGGCAGCCCACTGGACCGTCTCTCCCGGGGGAAATAATCATCTTCTGGTCTCAATGGCGTGGTGGTGACGGCGTTCTCTGGTTCAACCATGCGTTCCCTCAGAACGGTCATAACCACGGCTGCCCCCGAGTTGCGCAAGGCCTCGACAGCTGTGTGATGCTCCGCTCCGTGCAGGTCTACTCCGTTCACCTGAGACCAGACGAATACAAAAATGGATGATTAAAAGCAGCATGAATTACTGGTTTTGTATGGTGCAACTCAAAAGAGAAAATGATAACAGATGTTCACCTCAAGAAGTTTGTCTCCCACTTTGACTCCAGCACGAGCTGCAGGGCCCTCTTCTGACACTCTAGAGATGAAAATACCCTGAAAAGGACATTATCAGTACATTAAAACAACCAACACACTCACACACAGACACACACAAAAGCATTTATCAAAACTCATCTATTGCGTGAAAGCTCATTGAAATGTACCTCGTCATCACCCTTATAGGGCGTAGATCCTTTCCCCCCTGCTATGCTGATGCCTAACCCACCGGTCTGTCTCAGGATAGACAGGGTCAGCTACAGATGAAGCAGAGAGATCAGAAATTCACAGATAAATGCAGAACTAAATACTTCAAAGCGTTTGCTATAATATGCGTGGCTTGACTCACAAAACAACAACAAAAAAGTTTTCATGCAGTGCATGCTGGTTTAGAAAGGAAATATTTATAATATGAATGACTGCATCCGTGTTCAGACAGATCAAATATATTGTCCCAACCAGTAGCCTTCTTTCCTTGATATACGCATTGCATTCATTTACATACTTTAAAAATTGAGCTCAAATGTATGGATCATTGGACAACCTGTTCATATTCAGACATACATTTAAAAACCAAGTTGAAAGATAACACAGAAGCACACAACCTCTGTTGATAAGAGAAGCCCTCGATATTTGCAAGTTGGATCAGCCTGACTGCTTGTCTATTTATTAAGCAGTTTGGGATTGTGACAGACTAAGTGGTTTACTCAAATCTTTTCAATCTTTGGAGTGAAAAATTCAACACTACAGGATTATAAAACGAACTGATGTGAATTGTACACGATGCAAAGTTAAGGCAGGTTTTAGGAATACACCAGACGACTACAACTTTGTAAATGGTTAGTTACACAGAAAAAACTTGGGGGGCCATTTTTTTTTTTTTTCCCCCAATTCAGGGGGAACCCCTTTTAACGAGTGTCCAAAAAAACTCATAAAATAAATACAAATAAGCAAATAAATTAATTAAATCAGAGTCTTTTGTCATTTTCAAATCTGCAGACTGGTTCTGTCTGTTTTTGCAACTAGCACTGACTTGTCCAGACTATAAATCAGGGCAAAAAGTTAGGCAGAAGTAGTGTAGTGTATTCCAGCCTTTACTCACCCTGGACAGTTTATACGTACAGACACCATATAGTCTATACAAAATGTACACTGATATAATCTATACAGAAAGTTAGTTTACATGCACATCTTTTATGTTCATGTTCAACAGGTCATGTAAGGAATCAATGAATGGCAAGTAGACAATTTCATTATGAGTCTAATGTGATGAATTAGTAAGAAAGATATTTTCTTTTAATGTTTTTGGATTCTTTGAAGGATAGAATGCTCAAAAGAACAGCATGTATTTGAATTAGAATTTTTTTGTAACAGTATAAATGTCCTTTTACTGACTTCAAACAATAGTGTACATAAAATTCTTAACACCCAACCCTAACAAGAAAGTTGCTCCATGAATCAGTGAAAGACAGCTGGTTGCACAAAATCGAGTCAAATTCTTACCACTTTTCACATATAACATTATACATCTGATCAAACAGTCAAAAGTCTGAAGAATCAAGGAGAGGAGGCCAGCGCTGCTGGGACAGGACACCAAGGATCTGTTTGATTAATGCAGACTACATAAAGAACACATGCTCAAGTTTGAACATCACCGGTCTCAAAACTTGTAGTGGTTCAAAGTTTTGTAGATTAATGGCAAAAGACTCCACATCTAGTTCACTGTTATTGAACATTGTACTGTAACAGATTCATGGCCTAAAAAAGGAGGCTGAAGCCAATTCAATTCATTCTTATTTGTCCTTTTTTTGATAAAGACATAAAAAGATAACAGGAAAATTTATTAAAAAATAAATAAAAAATAACTAATATCAACAATACAACTGAGGACAGTTTAATCACAACTTAACATTTGTATTGACTGATTAATTGAGTGCACACATCACCAAATAGTCTCAGCATGACATACCAATGATCACAAAATAAATGGGAGGGGTGGTGAATTTTTTTGTGGGATGGACTAGATGTGGTTGATTCTACAGCAGCAGCAGCCATGCAAAGTGGGCTTAGCGAGTGGGTAGATGCGGAAAAACAAAACTCCAGTGAGGAAGAGAGAACGATGTTCTTGGTCAATGAAATCTTTAGAGATGTACAGCCATGTGTGTATCTAATATAAATAAATTCTCAGCTTCAGACATACTAAACAAAGTGGAAAGTAATCTTATTTGGTCTAATGCTATGGCTGATGGCCACTTATCTTACAGTGGCACTGGGTCAGAAATTATTTAAAAAAATAATAGTACTAACCATTCATTCAAATACAAAAATGTATAAAAATGTAGGACATGGATTGGTGTATTCAAATAGTAAAACATTACTGACTTCTGCATGATTGTGTGATAGAGCTCAGAGAGGGTATCAACATTTTTGTGTTGAAATTAGTTGCATGGCTGACAATATCAATGGAAACATATTGCACAATGGGAAATTTATAGTATTCACATATTTTTATATTGCACTGTGAAAAAGAAAAACAGGGTTTGAGGGTTTGCTTTTGGAGAATGAAAAATCTCACTCCATCTGGTTCATGTGCAACTATAGGATGATTGATTTTAGGTGATTCCGGAACATCCGTCATACGTTTTTTTATTTTAAGTAACAAATGTAAATTTCATTTGGAAATTTAATTATGGAACAACTAATTTTATGGGTCTTGTTCATTTCAATAAGACAAAACAGAGACACTTGTAATACGATGCAGCAAAAGATAAATCAATGTTTCCTCTAGCACACGTGTACTCCTTACTCCTAAGTGGCAGAACCTGACAGAGGGGTAGGTGGTGGAAAAGAGGGAAGAAAAACAGGAGGCAGACAGTAACAGAACCTAGTTTGGAGAAAAGCATGGTAAAGGAAAAACTATATTTCTTGAAAATTTTAAGGCAATTATTGAGATAAAATAATATATAGTTTATGGCATGCTTTCAATAACCACAGAAAATGCCTTGATCCATAGACTTACACTAAGTTCATTACCGCAAAACTGTTTATTTGTTTTTACAAACTAAAGAACAAGGCAAAATTATTTTCTGTGATAAATGACAGAATGCCACAGATGCAGTTGACTGAGCTTAACTTTATTTTATTGTTTAAGTACTCAACCCAGAACATTCCTTTAATCTTCAGCTAACAGCTGCACCATGACCATTTTGTTCTCCAAACACTAAGATCCATTACAGCTGTGATTTATAGATAAATGTTAGTCAGCATTTCCCTAGCCATCCGGTGTGGATTAATGAAGGAATTTTGTGGGTCGTGATTCCCTGAACTGTAGGTGAACGATGAGTGAGTGAATGAATGAATGATCGAAAAAGAGAGAGAGAGAGAAAGAGAGAGGAGAGAGGAGAGCGAGGAAGAGAGCGGGAGTTTGGGCAGAAAGAGAGTAGGTACAGACCTCTTCCTCCTCAATTCGAGCAGGCTCAATCAGCAGATTATTGACTTGATCAAATGACACCCCCTGTTAGGACAGGAACCAGCGAGAGGGCATGCAGATTAGTCAGGCCAAAAAAAAAAAACAGAAGCTTTATGACTGGAAATTAAATTAAATCGAACAAACATTCACACAGCTGACTGAATGACAGCACACCTCCAAACCACACACACACACACACCACCACCCCCACACAGTAAAGACGGGGGCGCTTCAAAACCACACATATAGACAAACACTAACCTACACACTTAATGAGCTGCAAATGCATAGCAGGCGACAACAGAAGAATCATTAATGATTAGAAAAGCACTGATTATACATCAAAAACTAGTCCTGTGTCACAAGTGTAATATCTTCCGATTCAATTTGATTGGTCATTTTCAAAAAACATTTGATCATTTTTTTTGTATTGCTGCTTTAAAACAACATAACACTGCTCAGTTCTCAGACTGCATTTAGCAAGTAGATTCAGCTCATGAAATGAACAGCTATTATCTGGAAAAGCTTGCTATTCATATTTGTACAAAAACATATTGCAATTCTGAAAAAGGTAATTTTACAGTCATCACACTTTACAAAGGCAGTTTAAAATGTTTAGCATTTTTTTACATTTAAAAAGACTTGATAGGAAAAAAAAAAACAACTGTCTGGATTAAACAACCCAAGTTACAGGTTGTCAATATTAACCCCAGACAAATCACTCATTTGTCAATGCTATAAAACAAAGAAATAAAGCAATTACCCACATCCACATAAATGCCAATATTCACACAGGAACAGCAAACTACTTTTTTTTTCAAACTGAAAAACATGCAACACATCCCTGAGCAAGCATCCTCAGCACTAGTACCAGTCATGGAGACACACACACACACCTCATGGAATTCCTTAAACCGGTTAAAATATTTTGTACCAGATATATACAAAACTTGGCTTCAAAAGTTAATTTTACATATATAGCTTAATTAAAACACATTTAAGAAGTCAGTGAAAGATCGCAACGCATTCTGTTGCATATTTGTAAGAAACAAATTTTCTCACTCTTTTTTTTTTTTGTTTGCTACCAGTAAAACCCCTAAAGGGTTCATGCAATCTTTCTGGTTAAACCACAATGGGGCCTTTTAAGGAAAATAGATTATGTATTTTAAAGACCAGTGAGAGTCTTCATATTTCTACACAATAATAATAATAATAGAAAAAACATAGTTGAATATTTAATTGATGTAAAGCTCAGGTATAATTTAAAATGATCAGCACACAGACAGTTGTGGAAAGGTGGGCAAAGAGGGTAGTGTGCACTACTTCCCCCAGGCAGCAGAGACAGCAAATGATGATGAGAAGCAAGAGCAGTGCTCAATGGGGGGATTCAAGCTGTGGAGGAGGAGCTAAACATAGCCAAAGTGTGGGGCAAAACAAGGAGAAGCTTTTTCATTGAGGTTCTGTCCTTTCAATCAGACCAAAGGCAGAGGTCATCGTAAAACAAGCATCATTCAGGCAAAACAGTCTACGATATCCTTGGCATACTTTGCATGCTCCCAATATTCATTCCAATGGCATGATGGCTCTGATACAGATAAAATGATTGAAATAGCTGCATTTGAACAAATATTGTTGCAGAGGGGTCTAAAAGTGTGAGACTGCAAACTAAAACGAAAGTGGCACAAACCAAAATAACATTCTGAAATGTTCTGATAATTTAAGTACAGTACCATTCAAAAGGTCAGGTCAGTAAGGTTTAATGTGTCTTTTGATTAAAAGAGACAGTAGAACGATTTCTAAAAGATCATGTGACAATGAAGACTGGCGCAATGGCTGCTGAAAAAAAATCAGCTTTGCAATCACAGGAATCAATTATGCTTTCAAAATGTAAGAAAAATACAAATTAAAGAAGGAATTATTAATTTAAAATAGTTATTTTAAATGTTAATAATATTTCACAAAAATCCTGTTTTACAGTGTTTTTGATCAAATAAATTCAGCCTCGGTAAGCATAAAAAACTTCTACTAACCCCAAACTTTTGAACAGTTATTGTAACTCAAATCGTTTCTTCTAATAATATTATTTGTAATTAAAAAAATTGTATTATGCTAGTAATACACTAGGGGTCTCAGACTTTTAGCAGTGTAGTTTGTACATCTGGGACTGAAAAAAAGATGTGAACATTATTAAAAAACTCCACATAACAAACCCTCAGACAATATAAACTGATTTCAACAGCGACCTGTCTATACACTTTAAATTAATTAACCAAGCTTTCCCACAGCATTCCTTCTAGAAGTGAACCCTTCTTACCTTCACTGGCTGCAGGGACGAGTTCATCTGACTCAGCCTGCTGTCTTCTAGCTCAGCTGCTTCTAGTCTGTGCTGAAAAGGGGTATTGACCATTACTCCTCCCTCATCCTCCTCCTCCTCCTCCTCACCATTCCTCTCGTCCTCAGGGGTGTGAGTATTAGGTGAGAAGCCGTCATGACTGAAGCCTTGCAGCAGGGCGGCGACAGTCTCTGGTTTGGGCAGCTTGGTGATCTTGAAGTGCTTTTTGTAGTGTGGTGTGTCTTTACGTATGAGCCGCTGTTTCTCTGCAGGAAAAGGTGGCGTTCGAGAGTACTCATCGCTCCTTTCCGCATCTTCATTGTCTTCTTCATTTTCATCTTCTTCCTCCTCATCACCGCCACGGATGATGGGCTCTTCAGCAAAGTGCACAGTAGGCTGCGAAGGCAAGAAAAATGGTTTCCTGGATTACCAATTCAGTGACAGAACCCTTATTGCTCAGAACTTTGTGAAACAAATTGCAACATATTCACACAAACCTAAACATTATCTATACCAGGGGTGGCGAACTCCAGTCCTGGAGAGCCACAGCCCTGCAGAGTTCAGCTCCAACCCAATTAAAACTCACATGATGTCGCTCCTAATAAACCCTTCAGACTGGCTTAGCTTGTTCAGGTGTGTTTGATTAGGGTTGAAGCAAAACTCTGCAGGCCTGCGGCTATCCAGGACCGACGTTCGCCACCCCTGATCTATACAGTAGCTTGCACATGTACAATAGAGGTCACGGTTACATGCAGGATGTGCTAAACATACGTTATACATACCTCAGTATACTCCACCTCCATCTCATCCAGCTCCTCCTCCTCTTGACCATGTCCATCATTAATCTCCACACCTGTATTGTTGATACCCCGCTTCTCTTCCTGAGAGGCGGTGCTACTGGATGTCTGAGAATCATGACTTTGATTGGACAGCCCACTCAACCGTTTCCCCTGTGAAAAACCATCATACATAATCAATAGAAAAAAACTGAGTTTATATCTAATATTTAAACAATAATGGTTAAAAAAAATCAGTTTGCATGTAATAAAACATTTAATATGTATTTCATAATATTTTTATATAGCAAAATAATATAAAATACAGAAATAAAAATTTTAAAAAAATATATATATGTATATACATAGCCACAAGTAGCAAGAACAGAACAGAACTTTCTTAAGCATGCTTTCTTAACATAACCATAGAGGAGTCCAAGCACCAGTGTCTTCTCATGTAGCATTAATTTCATTAATGAAAACTATGACAAAAAATGTTAGTTGACATGATATAAGGAGATGAAAATAGGTCAAGAAATAATAATTGGGACTATATAAAATGCAATATCACTGAAAAAAAGACTCAAATGTATTAATAAAAAAAAAAAAAAAAAAAAAAAAAAAAAAAACTTTACAAAATACTCTTTTTATTTTCGTCAAAGAATTAAAAAAAAAAGAGAAAATATTATTGGACTGCTGTACATGCCTCTACTATGCAAGCTTTCATTTTTCATGTCTGATCAGGGCAATAACCACCACAAAAATTGAGGAGGGCTAGTACCCCCAATAATTACAAATCGCTAAACCCTTTTCTCAAATATTGCCAATGAGAGAGAGAGAGCGAGAGATGAAAGTTGCGTGTATGCGCGTCTGTGCTTTTCTCTTTTTAGAGTGAGTTTACTTCAAGAACAGCGATTTTATCCTCTCCTTGCTGGAAAATATAATGTAGCGATTCAGTATTGAATCTGTTATGTATGAATCAGTAACTGAAACTGTTATTAATAAAAGTCGTGGGGCAGCATTAACAAGTTTCTTTTCTCCTGGATGTGTGATCTGCGAGATCTCCGATATGTGTGTGTGTGTGGGGTGTTCATTAAAGCACGCATTATATAGAACGGTAATAAAGGCTCTAATGACACAGATACAGTGCGGGAAAAAAGTATTTAGTCAGCCAACAATGTGCAAGTTCTCCACTTAAAAAGATGAGAGAGGCCTGTAATTTTCATATCATAGGTATACCTCAACTATGAGAGACAATGAGAAAAAAAAATCCAGAAAATCACTTTGTATGATTTTTAAAGAATTAATTGGTAAACTCCTCTGTAAAATAAGTATTTGGTCAATAACAAAATTTCATCTCAATACTTGTTATATACCCTTTGTTGGCAATGAAAGAGGTCAAACGTTTTCTGTAAGTCTACACAAGGTTTTCACACACCGTTGCTGGTATTTTGGCCCATTCCTCCATGCAGATCTCTAGAGCAGTAATGTTTTGGGGCTGTGGCTGGGCAACACGGATTTTCAACTCCCTCCAAAGATTCTCTATGGGGTTGAGATCTGGAGACTGACCTTGAAATGCTTCTTACGAAGCCAATACTTCATTGCCCGGGCGGTGTGTTTGGAATCACTGTCATGCTGAAAGACCCAGCCACATCTTCAATGCCCTTGCTGATGGAAAGAGGTTTTCACTCAAAATCTCACGACACATGGCCCCATTCATTCTTTCGTTTACACGGATCAGTCGTCCTGGTCTCTTTGCAGAAAAACAGCCCCAAAGCATGATGTTTCAACCCCCATGCTTCACAGTAGGTATGGTGTTCTTGGATGCAAACTCAGCATTCTTTCTCCTCCAAACACGACAAGTTTGAGTTTTTACCAAAAAGTTCTATTTGGTTTTTCATCTGAGCTTCTGGATAATCCAAATGCTCTCTAGCAAACTTCAAACAGGCCTGGACATGTACTGGCTTAATCAGGGGGACACGTCTGGCACTGCAGGATATGAGTCCCTGGCGGCGCAGTGTGTTACTGATGGTAGCCTTTGTTACTTTGCTCCTAGCTCTCTGTAGGTCATTCACTAGGTCCCCCCGTGTTGTTCTGGGATTTTTGCTCACAGTTCTTGTGATCATTTTGACCCCACGGGGTGAGATCTTGCGTGGAGCCCCAGATCGAGGGAGATTATCAGTGGTCTTGTATGTCTTCCATTTTCTAATAATTGCTCCCACAGTTGATTTCTTCACACCAAGCTGCTTACCTATTGCAGATTCAGTCTTCCCAGCCTGGTGCAGGTCTACAATTTTGTTTCTGGTGTCCTTTAACAGCTCTTTGGTCTTGGCCATGGTGGTGTTTGGAGTGTGACTGTTTGAGGTTGTGGACAGATGTCTTTTACACTGATAACAAGTTCAAACAGATGCCATTAATACAGGTAACAGTGGAGGACAGAGGAGCCTCTTAAAGAAGAAGTTACAGGTCTGTGAGAGCCAGAAATCTTGCTTGTTTGTAGGTGACCAAATACTTATTTTACCGAGGAATTTACCAATTAATTCTTTAAAAATCCTACAATGTGATTTTCTGGATTTTTTTTCTCATTTTGTCTCTCATAGTTGAGGTATACCTATGATGAAAATTACAGGCCTCTCTCATCTTTTTAAGTGGGAGAACTTGCACAATTGGTGGCTGACTAAATACTTTTTTGCCCCACTGTAGGTGTGTGTATGGTAGGAGCTAGATGACGTATGATGACGTGTGATGGCATAGCAGTGGTGTCCCAATTCTTAGGGGAATATTTTCACCCCTACCCCTTGACACTCTGTTTCAAGGGACAAGTGGAAGGGGTAGGCGGAGGGGGAGAGGTATAAAATAGAATTGGGATTGGGCCTAAGACAAAATTAACACTAGTCTCACGTGAATGATAAGGTGATGCAATTGAAATGTATCTTTTCAAAATACAATGTGATTTTTATAACAAAGCCCATCTAAGTCAATATTACCTTAAAAGAGACAAAAACCTGTTTTGTCTTCAATTTGTGTGGAGAGCAATATACAGTATTTATTAATGTCTAGAATCTTGATATATTTCCTTGTAAACTAATTAAATAAATACAATAATATATAAAAATATATAAATTACTGTATTTAGTAAGTTGCACCTTTATAAACACATTTTAGTTCCCCATACTCAACAAAAAAAATCTTCAAATGTAGAAGTATAGAGAAGAATAATGAAA
Source organism: Sinocyclocheilus anophthalmus (assembly GCA_018155175.1). Classification (NCBI taxonomy): domain Eukaryota; kingdom Metazoa; phylum Chordata; class Actinopteri; order Cypriniformes; family Cyprinidae; genus Sinocyclocheilus; species Sinocyclocheilus anophthalmus. Next base: position 23,485 of record JADLZN010001613.1, read on the forward strand.
AATAAGTGTCAAACTGCATTGGCATTGGTTATAAACTGTAAATTGTATTGTAAAATACAGTTGAATGTCAGTGCACCCTACCATGCATTTATTTCCATTCAAATTGATGGAAACTAAAACAAAAAGCAAAATGTGCCTTTGTTTGAATTTACCTCAGAGTCCGGGGACTCCAGATCCTCATCTGGCTTGGCTGTATAAGCCTCATTTCTTCTGGCTTCAATGACATTCTTCATCACCTTTAACTCATTGGGATGTGGTGTGGCTCTCCTCTGAAGACCCTGCTGGTTCACATATACAGCAAGAGTGTTAGCACATGCACAAAATTTCATGCAAACAGTTGTCCAGAAATCATAAACATCCTGTACGCATTTCCACGTTCACCCTATTCTCTGCCGCAGTCTCCTCATCTTCCTCTTCGTGTTTAGAGTCATCCTGGAACTGAATGACCGATACCCTGTTCAAATTAGTGTCTGTGGGCCAGGTTTCATCGACACTCCTGTCCAGTAGATTCTCTGCAAAGTATATTACAAAATATTGCAATATGATGTGTGTCCTGGATTCAATATGGGTGCAGTCTCAGCCTCAGACAGTACGGGCATGGACCAGCCAGTCCTTTTTGCAGTGACTTTAAATAGACTTTTTCAAACAAAACAAAAAACATTCACAGGCATTCAACCTGTAAAATAATCTGTATATACTTGTACTTTTTTCTAAGCCAGAAGAAGTTGCAATGTGGGGTAGACACAAAAGTCTGGCTATGCAAAGCTGCTTTGGGTGTGACTATAACTTGACTATAGCATGACAACTCCATTCACAAGGACGGTGGAGTGTCTTACCAAGGCTCGATGAGGTTTGCTGAGGCAGCAGGTAGCAGGTGAGAACTTTTTCTCCAGTCCGCTCATCATCCTCTGTCTGGAACTTCAGCATGGGTTGAGACTGGTTCTCTGCCAGCCACATGGCCTTCAGGTTCAGATTGGCCAATGCGAAGGGTAAATTCTGCAACCTGGGACAAGGGATGGAGAAACTTCAGTGCATGAAAAAAACAGCAGGTCACAATTCTTATGGTCACTGTGACCATCCTACATCTAAACCCTTTGATATAGAGACTTTAACATGGTTTCCTCTACAGTCTAGTCTACAGAATGCATTTTCACCTGTTGCCTGCCACGTCCAGCACGTGTAATTCTGTTGCATTGGCGAGCTCAGCAGGTAGTTTTCCCAAACGGTTATCTCTGAGGGAGAGCACATTCAGGCTGACACAACCTCCCAGTTCTGCTGGCACGCTGCTCAAGCGGTTTCGGTCCACATTCAAGTTGGTCAAATTCTTCAGCTTCCCAAGTGAGCGAGGGAGGGACTGAAAGAGAAAACAGCACAAGGAAGTTTTCACAATGGGCTCTGCTCTGACACGTCTGCTTTCCTCTTGAAATTTGGAAGTGCAGTTCTGCTGTTGAAGTTGTTGGATTCTTTAAGATCCATTTTTACTCATTTGCAAGTCATTTCGGATGAAAGCATCCTTTAAACAAACTAACAAACGCAATGTAAATGATTCCAATGTATAGTTAACCTGTTGACAAATAATTCCCACTACTGTACCATGTATTGTACCATATACCCCCAAAAAAGATATAGTCTAATAAAAATTAGTATAATAAAATCGAAGCATTACATAAAAAAATTTGATAATCCAAAACCAGTGAATTAAAGAAAGTGGAGTAAGCAAATAAAAGCAGTCATAACAGAGATCAGCTGGTGCAGGTTGTGTACCTGGAGAAGGTTCTCAGTCAACATAAGCTCTGTCAGGTTCTCACACTTGCCAATAGAGTCTGTGAGATGCACTAAGCGGTTCTGGTTCACTTTCAGAATGGACAACTTCTTAAGTGAGCCTGTTGAGAAAAACAAATTTCATGGATGCCTTGAGATAAATACAAAAACATCTGTAGTCATATTAAAATGGTTTCAAGATGAACACTGATTAAGGACAGAAACATGATTTGAAATGAAATACACAGTGTACATAAGTGATAGTAGCTGGAAAAAAAAAACACATTAACCTTAAGCCTGTCATGACAGTGCAGCAATAGGATGACCCAAGTCTACTGACACTAGGGGGCAGTGTTGTGATTTTCTAATCAATAAAAACATTTCTCAGTGGATCAGAATAAACTCAAATCTTAAACATTGACTATGACCATAATGGTTTAAGTTCTAATTTGGACAATTTTACATTACTAAAGGTGTATCTTGCTGTCCTGAAAGAAACCAAATACTGTATTTTAACATATTTAGTTATAACCTGATTGGAACTTTGAAAACAGAGGATTTCAAATCTCCCCCAGGTTAATCACAAGACTCATAAGTCAGAGAAAATTGTAAAGTTTGTAATATAACAGGAACAGCAGGTGCATGTTAAATCACATGTGTAACTAACTAAATACCTACACCCTGTGAGCAAATAAGGTATCAGACTGAATGCAAGTGTGACAATTTTGTTTGTCACCTTACAGGTGCTGACTGATTTTAGACTGGACAGCACATCATTTTCAGTAAGATGATTCAGAGTTTACAGTGAAGGCAGGTCAACATGTTTATTGTAACAGCCATGTCTCTACGCAAAAGCGGGAATAATCTCATATTTATTGATGTTTGTAAGAGGGATATAGAGTTTCACCAATGCTGTCCGGCAAGACTTCCAGGAGGTTCTCAGAGAGCAGCAGGTCTGTGAGGGCGATAAGGCCACTGATCTCTGCGGGAAGCTCTGATAGACGGTTCTCTGACACGTCCAAGCAAACCAGCTGCCGCAGGTTCCCCAGCTCCTGTTGAACACAGAGGTCAACTTTCAGTCAGCTGAAAGTAAATTAAGGCACTCTAGTTTCCACTCCAGTTATCACCAGAACAGGCACATGGCACATGCATTCAGCTGTGCTGAAGGTAAACAATGTCTGAAAAGGACAACATCTGTATGAATTTGAACTAGATATTTAAAACAATCAAGACAGATGACCAGTATGATAACGAGCTAATCAGAAGCTGTCTGTACTCACAGGAGGTAGTGAGGAGAGCTGGTTTCTGTCCAACCAAAGTTCACGAAGATTGGGCAGTGCCCCAAGTGTGTCAGGCTGAAAAGAAGAAATAAAAAGAAAGCAGATTAAAGACAGGATATGGAAAAAGAGAAATATGACATGAGGCAAATTTTTATTTAAAAAAATAACAATATTAAATGATAAATTAATCAGCAGGCGCTCAGGTGTTGGTTCAGTAAAGGAAATGATAATCAGAGATCCACTGGGGCAAACAGAAATAACAAGCTCTAAATAAACCTGAAAACACGGCATGCATGTGTGTGCATAATCTAATAACTAAAACATCTAAATTATTCTCAGGACCAAAAAAATGTCTGCTTCTTACCAAAACTTCCAGTACATTGCTTCCCAGATCCAGCTGTTCCAGTTTAACCAGGAAGGAAAGAGAGCTAGAGGATGATCGAGACAGATTTCACATTTAATGTTATTTGCATCCATGTTTTAGGGTGTAAAAAAACATGAACACTGTGGATCTAATAACTGCAGTTTGAGAGGAAAATACTCACGAGGGCAAAGATTTCAGTAGATTCTCCCTCAGCTCTAGAGTCACCAGGTTTGACAAGCTGAGAGGAGAAAAAAAGGAAAAGAGCCAAGACTGAGTGTCAGATGGTGAGTGTGTCGCTCAGTTTGGAAGAGTAAGGGGCTCCCCCATCAGCACAACATCAACAGTGGCCAAAGTCAATGTGTGTGTGTGTGAAATGGAAAGAGACAGTGTGCGTGTCTGTATGTGAATGGGATGCCTGCTTTGTGTGCTAATTACAAAAGTGATGATGAAAATGATAAAAAGACATTTAGATATTCTAAAATAATATGCACAGGTATTCCCCTTTGATTTTATCCATAACTTTGATTACATGTTGCATAAAATTAAGGGTTGCTTTTTGAGGCTATACTACATTAACACGCATATAGTATCATATAAATGACTGACATAAAAGACACATATTATGATGCTTGCTTTTTATATCTATAATTTTAAACTCAACTATTTTCTGAAAGCACATTACAGACTTTATTGTGAATGACTCATCCATGCATAGGTTCATCAAAAGTTTGACCTCGTAATGTTTAATCAAACTGTCGAAAATGAAACGATGGAATTCTTTTGGACTCTTGGACAACCGATAGACTAAAAGTCACCGTCCTTTAGTTTTTTTCTTTGTGATAATCTTTTACACTCGCGTGTACATCACAATACAGAAGAGAAGACCTGTCGCTACATCCATTTCATTGTGACTAAATGAAAACGTGTAAAAAACATTAAATTTTTACATAATACATTTTCTTGTGCGAGGGACAATTTTTTTTTTTACACATTTTTATTAAAAAAACTAATAATAAAAAAAAAACCTGGAATAGAACGTGTTCATATAGACTTACTTTCCAATGTCATTGGGTAGAGACTGCAGCGACACGTCATTGAGTGATAGGTGAGCCAGTCCTCTGAGCTGTGTGAAGCCATCAGGCAACCTGATGCAACAGTGACAAAAGGAAAATGAGACGCACAATGGAAAAGGTGCTGACTGCCTTTTCCATTGTACTGACTGCACTGCACTGACAGACCCAAACAAAGGGTCTGTTACATTCTCACCTGCTATAAAAATAACATTACAGCATTTTAACAGAACATATGATCATTTGTAAACACTTCTTAGTGTCAGTCTTTCTTCTCCCTTCCCAACCTTTCTACACCTTTCATAATCAAGAAAGTGTCATTTGGTATGAGGCAGAGCTTTGGGTGGATTTGGGGGTTCTTCCAACACACTAACCTGGACAAGGGGTTTCCGCTGAAGTCTGCCATCTCCAAGGCCTGACAGAATTTAATGTTTTCGGGAATCTCAGAAATATCTGAGAGAGAAAGGCACAGTCAGCAAGATATACTGGAGGAGTGTCACGACAAACTGAGCACTTTTTCAGGCTTTTTAATAATGGCTACCAGATGGCCTGGAGGAACGGGAGGAGAGGGTGATTTGACTGTGGTGAGAGTTTTCTGTAAGTGCGCATTTATCTTCCTCTGAGTTATATGGGATCCGAGCCACACATTCAGGACCCAGTGAGAGTCACTTCATTTGCTGAGTTGCAGAATAAAACACTGCATAGTCTAAATACAGAACAACATGTTCAGCATTCCCACAATCAATCCTGAGACTAACAGTGAATGTGCCTCGGGCTGTGTGAGGCACATGAGAAGACAATTGGGTGTTGAAATTGATGTACACTTCTTAAATAGACATGGCTCAAAGAAAAGATTCCAGTGCACTGTGTAAGGAAGCTTTCAAGTGCCACACAGGATGTGTAGGAAAGTGTGTGTAAATATCTCTAGATGGGTGCAGTTTAAAAGCAGCTTTATTTTTCAGCAGCAGGGCACATTTAAGAGAGTTTTACATACCATTTCTGGAGATGTCCATCTCCACCAGGTGCGTGAAGTTGGCAATGTCGGGTGATAATTTTTGAATCTCATTGTCACTGAGGCCCAGCTTTCGCAAATTGTGCAGTCTGAAGAAAGGCTGAAAGAGAAAGGAAGAGTAAGAATTAGACAAAACGCAGTTACATACTGGACAGGTGATGTTGGTAAAGTTATTGCAATCTCCTTATATTGGATATTTATTTGTTTCTGCCCATTTTAGCAACAGTGATAGATTAGAGCGAAGAAAAAAAATTGACATTATTTATTTACCCACTCGTTATCCCAAACCTGCATGGCTTTCTTTTTACTGCAGAACACAGAAGTCAATATTTTGAAGAACCATTTTTGTGACCACTGACATCCATATTTTATTGAGGCTTTTCTCAAATTATCTTTTTATGTTCCATAGAAGAGAGCAAGCCATCCAGGTGTGAAACAACATAAGGGTGAATAAATGGTTAGTAAATTTTCACTTTTGGATGATCATCCTGTTACGGAGCACTCTCTCTTGAAGTGTGCTTCCCTTTTAGGAGCTAATGTCCGCATTTATTGGTTATGGCTTATAAAATAAAAATAATTACAGGTCAACTGGTATTTGTCTTTTTTTGCATAATGACATTATATCTGACTGATTTGTAGAAATCAGGGTGGCTGGTGACAATGAAAAACGTCAAGCACTACTAGATACTGCATGGTTGCACCGACAGATTTACAACAAACAAGGTTATACAATCATTGCTATGCTGCAATTGCAAATAACAGCTTGCCAAAAAATTGAGAAGGCCAATGAAATTCAAGCATTTGCATGCTACTTCAACGAGCCAGATTAGAAACTAATGACCACAGTTCAAATACTTGACAAAAGCTCATCCACACACACTTCTCTAAACAACTAACAATCATGTAAAGTGAAGGCAAACGTGTGTCTGTTTTTGCACGCCATGCTACTCTATCAAGAGCTTGCTTGTTAGTTGGTCAAATTCAGTACATTCCTGCTGCTGTGGCCCTTTATTCCCTCTCCTCTTTTTATGCTGGGCTGAACAGCACCAACAGAGGGCTTACTATGTATTGCCAAGAATAAGGCTGATACTGCAGGATGTGTGTGTGTGCGTTGTGACTCTGAAAAGAAATTCTGATACACTGGTACACAAGGCCAAAACACCGAAACCCTTTGTAAAAAGACAAGATGTAAAATAAGAATAAAGGATGAGAACAGCACATGACTGTGGGAATGTAACTCAAAGCTTGAATAAACCAAACAACGGTTACCACCTCCCTATAAGGCAGTGGGGCCTGCAAGGGGGACCCAGCAGACTTCCTAGGGGCCTCAAGATGACTTACATTATATAAAATTTTGTTAACTGAAATAAAGCTTAAATGACAACTAAAACTAGCTGGCTTCAGCAACTAACTTAAGTGTAAGCTGAAGCACTAAAATTACAAACTGGTAATAATAAATAAAAACTAAAACTCTAACTAAAATAATGATCTACATGGCATTAAAATAAATATATTTTGTGTGTGAAACACAAACAGAACAATATATAAAACTTTAACACTTTACAATAAGGTTTCAGTTATTAACATTAACTAAGTTAATGAACATAAACAATAATTTTATAGCATTTATTAATGTTAGGTAATATTCAAAGCTTAAACATTATTACAATTTTGTTTTATCTGTTAACATTAGATAAGGCACTGTGAATTAACATGAACATTTTGATTAACTAACATCAACAAACCTTAATAAATGCTGTGAAAATACAGTATATTGTTCATTGTTAGTTCATGTTAGTAAATGCATTTACTAATGTTAACAAATTAGACTTTATTTTAAAGTGTTACCAAAACCTTTAATGATTTATAAGCATTTTTTAACTATTTTATTGATCTATAATATTTGTGAAATATTTTTGCCTTCATTACAGCTTAGTCTTCATCTGTGAGCTGAACTGTTTTACTGTTACATTTATGAGATGATGTAAATTCAGATAAATGTCACGTCACGGGATGTCATAGGTCAGTATCACACGAGTATAAAATTATTATTTGCAGCACAAAAAATGTATAAGTCCACGTTTATGTATCTTTAGATCTTTTTTATGTTCTAACTAACATAACTATTAAAATAATTAAATAAAATTGTCAGTGCCCTACAAATTAACTGGTGAAAAAAGGATAAGGCCTAAGAGATTTCTTAAGCTGTAATGCACGAAAACAACAACAACAGCTGGTGATTTTCTGGTGATTAAAGAGATGTTTAAAAGTCTCTCTCTCTTTTCTCTCTCTCACCCACCTCTTCACTCACCCCCACTCTCAACCCCCCACTCCCCCTTCCTCACACAGAGGCAGAGTGGGATCAGATGTCTGATAGTTTTTAAATTTTCTGTTGTCCATAGAGCGTTGTAAAGTCATGAAGTTAGCATATTTCCTCAGAATGACCTGTTCTCTTTTGTCAAATTTTTGGAGTGTTTGGAGCTGCACTTTAATAATCTAAGAAAATTACTTTTTTCCATTTTTTTAAAAAAAAAAGAAAAAAAAAAAAAAAAAAAAAAAAAATACTTGTTATTTCATAAATCGCCCCCCCCCGGCGGCGGCAAACCGTTCAATCTATCCAAAATCCATCCGCAATTTAAGTTCCTCAATGTTTTAGCATCATGTAGACAAAGTTTTGTGGTGTAATTTAATGGCTTCACATAAATCGTATGCGATATTTAATGTGCATCTTATCAGTAAAGCCGGTTCTGTAATCAGCGGTAAATCTCCATCATCTGCGTGCTTTCACATTGATGCAGCCTTAACTACACGTAGCCGTTGTTCACTGCCGATCCTGCGCAAAACCACTCATAAGATGCGCTATTTTTTGTGGCAGCTCATCAGTGAACTACGGCTCTGTGTAGTTAATGCTGCTGCATGTGAAAGCCCGCAGGTGATGGAGATTTCCCGCTGATTACAGAACCGGCTTTCTGACAAGATGCGCGTTAAATAGTATTCTTCTCCCTGATGAGTATGCATTAATTCACCGCTATTTTTTCCAAAATCCTATATCAATCAAAATAGCCGACTTTCCTGTTTGGGTTGTAGCTAATACTGAACTGTATAGCAGGGGTCCGGCTTTATGAGACTGTAGCTAAAACTAACCCCCCAAAATTTTTGTCAAAAGGTGGCGCTATAGAGTACCTCTTCCGCGCCCTTTTATGAGCTTTTCCCAGTGTTTATCTATCATTAATACTGATATGTGTGTTGAGTTTCTTGAAATTCTAAGCATGTTATCTGCCTCAAAATCACCAGAAAAGAATATTCAAGTTTGACACATTGCCATGGCAACAATATTTTAGATATCAATATCCCCTCAACAGTTTTACATCGGCTGTGTTTTGACATTATTCTGAAGAAGTTTGAAGCAAATCGAGTAAAAACAAGATGCTGAATTCAAAGCATTTTGAAAATGACACTTCCTGCTGCCAGTTGGTGGCACTATAACTTTGACTCCTAATAGTCACATCTACGCGATCGGCCTTGTATGACGAACAAACAGCTAATGTTTGATCAAAATCAGACAATGTGTGCAACAGTTATTAGACACATCCTGTTTCCCATTTCTCGCCATAATGTTGTCGCCTTGCCACGGCCAAACCGTTCGAGATATCAAAAAATCCCTTCGCAATGTAGCGTCCCCAATGTCTTCAGATAATGTTCACCGAGTTTGGTGGCTATCGGTTGGAAATCCTCAGAGGAGTATATATGTGCACCGAGTTTCATATGAATCCGTGCAAGTATGTGTGAGGTATACATCAAGTTTTCTGACTGTGTTCCAGGGGGCGCCGTAGAGTCCCTGTGCCACGCCTGGGTCCCAGCCTCTGTGGCGTCTTAATGGCCGCAGATTCCAACGTGTGTGCCAATTTTCAAGAGTTTTTGAGCATGTTAAGGCCCCCAAAACCCCCTGTAATCGATAAAAAAAATAAAATAATCTTTTTTAAATCCTTAGAAAAACAATAGGCTCCTGTGCCTTAGTGGCTTGGGCCCTAATAAGAATGGCAAACGCACAAATTACTACAAATCAGGATGAAAACTGAAAATGTAAAAATAAAAGCCAATTTAAAATGTTAAGGAAAAATTATAATAGCATATACTAATGCACTAAAATCACTGGTGAAAAGTTTTTTTTAAATCCTTATCCAGTAAACCTCTGTCTCTATTTGTTTCTCTGTTTTTTTTTGACTAACAGGGCGTTTTACAGAAACAAGCTTCAGTTTGGATCCAGAACACCTGAGAAGAGATAATGCAACCCCTCAGAGGACCTCAGATGATGCCAACCCTGAACAACATACAGAACTACCACATTTTGCTATAAGTTTGATTGCATCATATAATAATAATTGCTGTTAAAGGGGTCATATGATGCTATTTCATTTTTTCCTTTCTCTTTGGAGTGTTAAAGCTCTTGGTGCATAAAGAAAATCTGTAAAGTTGCAAAGACTAAAGTCTCAAATCCAAAGAGATATTCTTTATAAAAGTTAAGAGTCAGCCACACCTACCTAATACGGCTCGTTCTAACACGCCCCCACATATCTACGTAGCTATGTGGGAAGATTTGCATAACGCCCCCAAATGTTCACGCAAAGAAAGAAGGCGTAACTTTTAGTCGCACTGTAGTGTTTGCCCTCCGCAAGCCGTTACTCAAGCCCACCCGCCTCTGCTCACTCTAACCCTCCGGATCCTTTCCTCACGCTAGCCCCCGGCCTCTGCTCACTTATGCCGCCGTGTGTGACGCTGTTTTCATTGTGAAAGGCAACAACGACTTTGTTTGGGCCCCCCCCACCCCTTCCAATCCATCATTTTTTTTTTTTTTATTTTTTTTATTTTTTTTTAATAAGTATCAGTTCAGGCACCGTTTAGGCACCGGAACCGTTTTAAAAGTATCGATTTGGCACCGGTATCAAAAAAAAAAAAAAACGATACCCAACCCTACTAAAAACTCGGTTATGGATTAAGTGAACTTAACAGGTTGGTGAACACTGAACGGTGTTTCAGTATTACATACCTGAACTTTCCTTCTTAAAAAAGGGACAGCATTCCTATTAAGTACATATCCCGTGTCAGTATGTTAACCACAAAGAGCTTAAATAGGGATGTTCCTTTCGGTTATTTTTCTTAACCGACATCCGACGCTCGTTAACCATTAACCGACAAGATTATTTTAAATTAGAATTTAATTAAATTAGAAAGGATAAGTGTCTGTGACCCATTAAAAATACTAACATAACGAATAAATAGGCCTATATACGAGAAACATATTTTTACTTAAATTATAAATTGATAAAATGAAAGAAAAACAAGTAGCCTAGAATGCAGAGTTTTGGTTCATTTTTGTGCTGCGTGAAAGGAAACCAGATGGCAGAAAGCGGCATACTATTTTTTTTTTAGGCTTATTTTACAAAAGCACTAAGATTTGTTTTTTATTGTGAATGTGTGTACATAAATAAAGGCAAACCTTTTACGATTCCGATTATATTTTTTGCAGCAATTTATAGTGATTATTAACACATCATGTGCATTGATTGTGTATTGATAACTACGCTGACTAAGTTTTACAATCGCATTTCATTCTGGGGAGTGATGAAAAGACAGCATTAATATTTTTTCTAATATGCTTATTATTTATATTACAATTAGCGTAGTATTTATGGTTAAAATAGAGAAAATATTTTTAAATTCCAGTGCAAAGAGGCAAATTAGAGACGTTTGGTGGCCAGAAAAATAATATTCCTATGTAATGCCATGGTTTAACCACTAAATGCCCGTATGGCTGTTTAATAAATATATCCTACATATATTTAGCTCTACTCTAGTTACTGTAAAGGGTTTTACCGGTCATAATAGCTTATTTATTTGCCATTGTTAATATTTAATAGACATTATCAAACACTCAATGTTTATACGTTTTGCTTTTTTTTTAAATGTTGAATTTAAAAAGATTAATTACTCACATCCCAGTATTATTTTATGACATTTATGTAAGAAGACAATATAAGTGAATGTTAAAAAGGCCAGCAAATACGGAATTTAACCCAATTAAAATAACGTTTAAAAAAACACAAGGCAACGAACTGAATTCAGGGAAACTCTTTCTTGTATTCCTTTAATGGGCAGTCTTCACTGAAACTCAATTCAACTTCCTACAGGGAGAGAAAGATTGCAGAAAGACTAAAAACTTAATATGACAACTAGCATCTGGTTATGATCGCTATTAAGGTGTTTCTCATGTTATCTAACTACAAATATAGCATTACTGCCTATTATCTAAAACTAAACATTAACTATAACGCGTTTCATAAAGTACAACTACTGGCCAGATTTCTGAGAGGTAAACTAATGCGTTAAAATGGCAAAAACTGCTGTAATTTCCTCAACTTTCTGGCGAGTGTGCTTGAGAAGCACTGAAATGAATGGGCTTCAATACTGGAACTATTGGGGTGGTGGACATTGCTGCTCCATGACTGATTTTAAGTTTTACCACAGTATCCTAGATTCCTATGGAAGCCTATGGGGTAGTGTCGCGAACTCTGTTTTCTCAACGGTTCTGCACAAACAGAACACCTTAATGTTTACGGAAGTTTGTAGTATTGCTATTAGGGCAACCACATTTGATTGCAACCACAACGGATATCTGAGGAACTAAGCAGTTGTTTTGATAAGGAAAAAATTATGGGTTATTTACTTCAATGATCATTGACAAGCCTTTCAATTAGGTTATTGCAGTAGGGCCGGTGTTTTTTTTGTGAAACCGTACTACGTATATGGAATAACCATTTTATAAAAGCAATAAGCCCCGTGAAGCCGTGGTTTACAGTGAATTTATAACAGCTAAGGGGGTTTTAAAACTGGTTTTTTTTTTTCTGAAACGCCACTTAGCTGTTATAAATTCACTGTAAACCACGGCTTCTTGGGGCTTATTGCTTTATTTTAACATTTAACATTTTATTAAGCTTAAAGTTACATCTGAAATGACAAGGGATCAACTTATAATCATTATTAATAAGCCCACAAGCAAACTCATTCTCTAAAATGGCCTGGGTATGCAGAGCATTCGCAGCTTATATGGACAGAACGCCACTGTAGAACATCTCTTCTATCATCTGAGAGAGAAAACAGTCCTCTATCGTTCACCTCTGTGGTTCACTGTGGGCAGCTGGAGGCTATGTTGCCACCACCATGGTGGCAGGTGACACGTATCACATGACTAAGCGATGGGAAATGTGAGCCTCGTTAGAAACTAGACCAAAATACACATCAAGTAATAAACTCAGCTGCTGCATACAGGACTGAAATAATTGAAAACAAGTGGTGTGATGACACATGGTTTGAACTACACACGTCACCTTAAACACTTGTGGGAAAATGCTGAGATGCCCTCACACAAAGGCCAACAAAACACATAACAGCACTAACTTCCTTCAATTATCAACACGGTGGGCAAGGGGCAGAGCTTCGCTGACAGGTGCCTGACTGTTGACTGCTAGTCAGGCCGTCCTGAGTGGGAGCAATGAAGTCTATTGGGGGGAGGAAGCTCTCTAGTGAAGACCTGATTATAAACACACAAAGCGCCCCATTCATCACAGCGGCCAGATGCCAGGCAAGCCCAAGACCATATAGTTACCAATCTACCGCACTCACACACTCAAAAAGACACTCTTTTCATTGTCCAGTAATCCTTCTGCTTCCCATGCGTTAAACAGACTTGGTGGTCAGACATGCCTCATGTCCATCTAGGGCTGGGTATTGAGTTAGATACTTTTTAGGCACCGGGTTAGGGTTAGGGTACCAAATGTCGATACCTAAGAGGTTAATCTGGTCAACGTCAGTTAGCCAGTAAGCGTGCAGCATGCATGATGTGCCTAAATCAAGTGCTGGAGATTGGCTCTGGTGAGGCATCCAGGAAAAACTCTAGTTTACACACTCGTTATGCCCAGAGACGTGGCTCACACGAGAGGCTGTAGTGTGTAAGTGTCCGACCCCCATAGATGTAAGGCTACATTTACACTAGTGCTTTTTCGTTTTAAAAAAGCATTTTAAAATTTAAAAAAACGATCCTCGTCCATACTGGCATTTCAGAAAAGATCTATGTCCACACTACACAACTGAAAATGCCTTGTTATGTGACCATTCACGCACACTGTATAATCATGCAACATAAGACAATTTATAAGATTTATATTATGCTTTTAGTCAAAACTCACTTTAAACCACCATCGAGTGTTTGTAATAACTTCCGATCACAATCTAATGTGCGTTTTGGCCATATAATGTTGCTGAAATATGCTATTTGTAGCCATTTATATCAAGCTAATCGCTACATCTGCTTAGCATTTCTCATGTAAACACTGTATTGTTATGAAAAAATAGGCAGAATCTCATGAAAATCACATACAAATCATATACGGTCATAATCGCATGCTTGTTAGCTTCATGTTTCATCCGTGGAAATGTTTTCCTGGGTTTCTTATGTATAGAACTGAACGTAGAGATGTCATGGACATTCGTAATCAGAGACAGGCCGGGTAATGAACGCGTAATATGATTGACATATGAGCAGCGAACGAGTCAGAACAGCGATCGCGGAAGAGAAAACAGACAGAGTGCTAGAAGAAGCTAATGCTCAACAGTGGAAAATTAATAGAATTGATGACTGTCTAAGCTGTGTTTTAAAACAAAAACGCACATACCCTAAAAGATGTGGAAATCGAAAACTATTTGAACTTTATTATTATTTATTGTGTTGGTTACATTTTTTTCCTTTGTATTTTTTTTTTTTTTTTGTGCAGTTGATCAGGAGAGGAGTCCTTGACTCTGTAAAATGCAATAAGCTGAAAAACAAGTACAACCCATAATTCCTTTTCTAACCGTGTCGACGTCAAGGTATTGGGAGTAGAACATTTTTTGACGATACTAATGCCTCTTGTCCCTCTGTCCCGTGTGTCTCTCTGGACCACAGGTCCAGACCTCCAGACTAACAAAGACATTCAGCATCTATACATTCTTTAAACTTCATCCCCCTGCAGTGAGTTTGAGTGCCTTTAATCCAGACTGACTTGTCACGCGCACTGACCGTTTAAAGCTGCTAGTTACAGATAGCAGAACACACACAACACTGACAGTAACGTTACACATCAGTCGCGGCTCGGTTCTGGGTTCTATAAAGCGAGTTCGGTACACAGAAATCCTTTTTTCATTTATTGAAACAGACAGTAGTGCTTCATCCATGTACGTAGCAGTTGTTTTGATTTTAGTTAGATGTAGAGGTTGGTCGAAATAATAGTTCTACGATTCACGCGGATGTACGAGGACGATTCGGTACGTTTTCAGTTATATCGACCTAACGTTATAACATACTGATGCTTATGTCGCGGATAGCATACAGTCGAGCGTGTTCGGCTTTAAGTGCCACTGGCACAAATTTTCAGTGTATAACGATCAGTACGTGAGAGAGAAGAGATCAGACGGATCCTTACGCTTTCGAATCGCTCTCACGCGTTTATGTCAGACAGTACACCGATCATTCTTGCCGTAACACTTCAAATCGTGGGAAGGCGATCCGCGAGTGGCGCGTAATAAAAATTCTCCCATACTTTAAAAGCTGACATCGTGGGCCATTTCGGCTGTAAACCACACTTGAGAAACCACTTACGATATTTCTGACTGCTTGTATTTATTGACAAAATTGAATACATGTGAAGTAAAATTGAAATTGAGGATGCAGTGCATCGTCAATGCATTGTGATAACGAACTGAACCGAATCGATGACATGATAATCATAACCAAACCGAACAGGGGGTGTTGGGTTGTGGGGGGGGGGAAAGGGGGGGGCGGAGTTTGAGACCATTGTAGGTTCCACCCCTATTAGATTGATATTTCCGATTTAAAGCAAAACAGAATTGGTCCCCGATTTTTAATTGTTACAACATACAAATATGTGCAATAACCTTATTTATCACTTTACATCCTAGTACATCCCTACAACTTATTTTATTTTATTCTATTCCATCTATACCACACCTGTACAAGCAAATTATTCTTTTTATATTTATGCATGTGTATTTTATTCACATCTCACTTTTATTATCTGTGTGTTGTTGTTGTCTCCGTGTACTGGAAGCTTGTGACACTATAACAAATTCCTTGTATGTGCAAACATACTTTGGCAATAAAGCTCTTTCTGATTCTGATTTCTGATTCGGAAGACACCTGCACAAAACAAAATCAGCAGACGGACTGAATGAAAATTTATTTTCTGACAGCATGGTGCACTTATGAACAGCGTGGGTATAAGCGTTTCCTGTGGTTACCGCTGTAAACAAAAGCAGCTGCGTCTTATAACCACTACTTTATATGCATTATATGGAGGTAAGAGGAAAAGAAAATGCCATCGAAACATTTGAAGACATTTCCTCTCAGAGATGCATTCAAAATAAACCCCCACAAATTTGTCTTCCAATAATTTGAGCATCAAAAGTGAGCTTGTAGCTTTATCTTTATTTTCTCCCTCTTTCAGACTCATAAAAAACACAACATTCCACACAATTACATTTTGGGAAATGATTGCAATCAAGTTTGTGTGCAATTCTGGAATAGAGAGTGCCTAAATTAAAACTAAAAACGGGCTCCGATTTATAGATGGTCGACCAGTGCATCTAGAACCCGAAACTTTCCCACGCTGCTGATTTAAAACAAACAGGCAGTTCTTTGAGCTGTTGCGTGCCATCTGAACCCGTTGTTCTTGTTTTGGGTTGGTGCGTAGATTGTCTCTTCTTCTGCTCTTTCCTGTTGTGACGGATAGCGTTGCATTACCATGCGCGTCCCATTCTGGATTGATTGATTACTACAGTATATTATTATTAGTAACTGCACTTACTTGTGAAATACAGTAGCATTAGATTATTTGACGCAGATGTACATTTATAATAACAGTAACATCTGTAAGAAGTGTAAAAAAAAAAGAAGCTTTTATAGGGAAATTTGTAAATGTCCTGCAAGTGAGATTGAGCTGGGACTGATTCAGCCCTTGATTCTACTTTATATTTGCCAATTAAAATTAATTGTTCTTCCATAGTATCACAGATCATGCTAAAACCAGGTAAACCCAACTCTGCTACCATGGCTCACCCTAAGGGGTGTAATGATATTCAAACCGAACGAAAAAAATGCGATAAACCACCCACGGTAGGTACTGCGGTACTCTCATGGCAGTTGACTGAATTGTCACTTGAATGTCATTTTAAGTCATGCCAATTTAAACATTCAAGCTATTTTAACCAATAAAGTACTCGAGCACTCTCTGAGAGAAGGTCTTCAATGCGCTCTCAGCCAAAGTGTGCACAGCTACCTCTCAAACAGCTAACAACTCTCGAGTGTCATTCTGAGTTAATACATATTTGATTAAAATCATTTCAGTATTGTCCAGCTATTCCATTTTTTTTTTTTTATCCACGGCACATGCATTTTTATATATAGCCTAAGCAACAATTTTTAAAGTCTCATTTGTTAATGCATTAATTAACATGAAATAACAGAGCAATTATTGTTATAATAAGTGAATCTAGTGTTCTTTAGCATTGCTGGTGCTATGCCATGAACCGTAACCCCACAGCAAACAGAACCGAACCGTGGCTCCAAACACCGTGATGTGAAACGAACAGTGGCATTGGTATATCGTTACACCTATAGCTCACTAACAAAAAATTAAATTAAATAAATAATAATAATGCTATGTTTCATTGGCTATTAACCATTTTTTTTTTACATATTTTTTTAAATTTCACATTAAAAAATAAAAATAAACATGAAATTTCGATTAATATTTTAATGTGATTATTATATCAGAAAATAAATAGCATCTGATTATAAGAGTTCGGGCTCTGTTATTAATTTTAACATCTAATATTATAGTGATGTACAGAATGTGGGTGTTCCCTGTATAGTTCACAGCATTAGTTGGGAGAGATTTGGGTCCCACTTTATATTAAGTGGCCCTAATACCTGTGTACTTGCATAGTAACTCGATTTTTAATAATAGTCTTTAAACCAAGTTGCATACACATGGTTACATAGTATCTACAGCTGTAATGTTTGTGTAACTACACACATGTAACAACCCACTGAATGGTATGTGTAAATACAAATGTGTAACAGGACATTGGTAACAACACTTCTTGGTAATGAAATTACTAATATGTAACAGGACTGATAGCACTTTTTGGTAAAGAAAGTGTTATACTTTATATTAGATTTACCATGTAATTACTCTGATGTTACACAACAGCGGTCAGTAAGTTAAGCTTTACATATAAATTGTGGTTGGTGTCCAGAATGTTAATCTTTATATTAAAGTCCCTGTAAAGGCAATATTAAATTTGTGTTCTGAGTTTGTCACACCACAGAAAAATGTATTAACAACCACTCCGTATTAACCAAAAATCCACCAAGTAAATAAAATAAGTGATCAAAATCTTGAAAAAATGGGCGGTATCCTCTGCTTTCAAACGCTGGGGGCGTGTCCGCTTTTTGCGCTGAAACCACACAAGCACACAAGTTAACTTACACTCAATAGGGATGGGCGATACCCCTTATTTCGTTTTCGATACGATACCGATATTTTTCAAGGCAGTATCGTCGATATCGATACCGATTCGATTCTTCTGCACTAAACTTTTAAATTATGAAATTTATTAATTTATTAAATTACTATGAGTAAAATGGGTAATGATAAGCACTAAACTTTGTTTAAAACGCATTTTCCAACTTCAGCCCAAAGTTTTTTTTGTACATGACAATATCCAAATGATTTTCATTATTAAACCCTTTTGAAATACTCATAATTTTTTATTTTTTTTTGAAAATGTGTGTGAAAAATTTTTATTTTATGGGTCAGAATCACAAGGGGTGTAACGGTGGGATAAATGTGTATACTGAATTAAATATTTCTGCCGTCGTTAAAAATTGTTATATATTAGCCCCGCTATTTATAAAACCTGTTTGATCACATTCTAGGGGTACTATTATCTAAACAACCCTTATACCATTGATATGAATACTGAATCAAATACAAAAACTACAACCATCACGTATTTGCAAAATTGTTTAATTTTTTGTAAATATATCATCACATTTTTAGATTAGTGCTACATATACAACATTTAATATTCTACTTATTTGTAACATTGATACTTTTGCTTTAGTGTAAATATTTATACTGCCATTAACGGCCATGAATGGCTTGTTTGGCATGCATAAATGCAACTTTTTCATGCTCAATATATCTTTCAACGTTCATTTAAATAATTGTAATTGCACACATTGTAGGCTACAATTTCCCTTTGTTTCTGTGAAATACTCCGACCATTTATGTGTTTTTCTGATCCTCTGATAAGCCTTGTTCCGAGCTGCCATTCTCAAAGCTGAAATGCTTTCTTATGATACGTTTGCAACGCAGCCCTGTTTGCATGCCCTGTCCGAATTATTGTTAATGCTCGGTGTGATTGCTGTGTGTTCTGTCTTCTTGCAACATTTGGCGTGTTCAGATGTAGCAGGACAATAGTTCTATCCTACCCAATTACTCGCTAACAAAGTTTATCGTCCACTTCATGCCTATGTCCATTATTATATATTATGTTGTTAACTAAACAAAAACCACTGGTAAATAAAATGCACTTAGTATCGATATTTTTGCTTGAAGTCTCGCTACTTTCGTACTGTACACGGCGGCAGTATCGATATATCGTACTTTGTATCGATACCCCATCCCTAACATCATGGTGGGCACGGGACTGCCGACGATGGCACCATGTGTCGGCGGGACGGAAGTATGAAGGCCGATCGGAAATTAGTGCGTTCTGCCCCATTTACCAGTAACAGCGATTAGCAGTGAATCCAGTTGTCTCCGATGAAGTTTTATAAATTTTATCCGTGTAAAATGATCACTGCCGATGCGGGTTTTTTGTGTGGTGATCCTCATCTCTTCATCAAGGTGCTCTTCAAAATGAATCCACCTCTTTTTGATAAAATCATTAGGAAATTTAAATAGGGGCACGTAGCTGTTTCGTAAGTTATCGCAACCAGGTGATTTGCATTTCTGTGATGAAGGCATAGCTAGCTAGCAAACTGTGTAGGCTTTGTGTTACTAACGGTACTGACAACTCACGATTGAGCGGGTTTAACTGATGGAAATGTGCTCTAGTTACAGTGTTAGGGGAGGGTCCATGGCTCGGGGGCTCCAGTGTGTCATCGAACCCCCTTTTTAGCCCCGCCCAAAAAATCCTGAACACAGAATTGGTGAAAAACAGTTTTTAACGGTCTAACTCCACTATTCAGTACTACATAGCTCAGTCTTTGTAATGTTTTTCAGCAATACATTTGTAACATTTATAATGCATTCAGGTACAATTCTCAGAATTGACTTTACAGGGACTTTAAGTGGACAGTTCCTGAGGAGTTACCATGTAAGTACATTGGTATTACAGTGGTGCACCAACTCCTCCAACTTGAGATCCACCTCCTCCCACTTTACATATCCCTAAACCTAGGCCTGGGCGATAAAACGGCATCGATATTTATCGACGGTACACCTTCTTCGATAACGATAAAAAAATGTTCAATATAGTGCACGATATAGGCACATGCTATGAGTGATGCAGACAGCACACACAACAGAACTTGAGTCTGTGCCTGCCTGTGGATGCGGAGCCTGTGACTAAAAAAAAAAAAGCTTAGTCGAATTTAAAATAAACTTTGCTGTGACGGCAAAATAGTACTATGAATGTTAGGTGTGCGTTAGGGAGCGTCATTAGTGGAGCACAAGATGCGGTGATGATGACGTAAGTGACGTTGTAGTTGAATGTTTTGTTAGTTCAGCCACGAGATGCGCATTTGCTGCGTTATTCTTCAAAATATTAAGAGAAATATGTAGCTCATCGGAGAAGATCTTGATTAGTTCAAACCGAACCAATCCATTCACACAGAACGCAGGGTATGCAGTAGGCCTGTCTCAATAATCAATATATCGACTTATCGCGCTATATATGTACATGACCTCAATAATTTCTGGTGACGCAATATATTATATTTACTTAAAAATTTATGTCACAGTGATTTTTTACATTCAACTTGCGTCTGTCTTTTGCAGCTTCTCGTACATAATGTGGTGTAGTTGGTGCTAGTTCAAATTTAAAAAATGCTTCTACAAAAAAAAGTTTAATCTGCAGATATGGTCTTTTTTTAGGGATCTGTGCCTTTGTGCATACAGGCATCTGACTGCTAAGTAGGGATTGTGTTTTCAGCAATAGTGTGCACCCTTAAAAGAAAAGAAGGTCCGGGAAAAATCTGTAGATGGAAAAAAAGTTCTTTGTGCATTTTTCTTTTTTTCTACTTGTTATCTTGCACTTTTTGTTAGAAAATGTTTATTAACAATTTTTTCAAGTTTTTTAAAGGTATCTAATATTTTAATACTTAATTTCCATGATCTAAATATTCTTAAAAATTAAACGTTTGTTGTCATTGGAAGTGTGTAGGCCTTCTTGCATTGTTATGCTGTTACATTATGATTATATATTGTGGCATAAAATGGTCTTTAAAATGAAAATAATATTGCTTATCGCAATTATTTATTTCTGGGGCAATATATCGCACAACAAAAATTTTATCGTGACAGGCCTAATTCATCCCATTTTTTAGACGCACAAATATTACTGCTTCACTCGCGTCCCACAAGAGTATGAAAAGCCATGCAAGTTAAAACATTTAAACTTTTAGCAAACACGTAAACACGACTGTGTGGAAGTTTATTCTTTCCACGTGCGTCTCATTTGTTTTTTAAGGCAATCTGTGTGATGGACGATTTCGGGCTCTTTGTATTAACCATGCATAACATACGTGATGCTGTTTTTTTCATAATGTTTATTGCAATTTACGAAATTATATTGATTTATATGAGTATAACGCCATCGAAACGTAATGCACTTTTTTTTATAGACAGTTATTTCCATGCGTTGACAGTTTAATGTGCTGCATTATTTTGCTCATTGCGCCCTCCTGTGGCCTCAGGAGATAGACAAAGTTAACGCTATTAATTTATTCTGCATATAAAACATTAGAAATTAAATATTTTAATTTTGTTTTTGACTTAAAACTAAAAAAATGTGGTGTTTGTCTCAATAAATTGAGTTAACTTAAAAATACAGTGGTTATTAAGTGTAAAAAAAAATTATATTGCTCTTGGTTTTAAAAAAGGTTATAAAATTGTCAATAATTATCGATAATGAACGATATGAAACATTATATCGTTGATTCATTTTTTAAGTATAACGCCCAGCCCTACCTAAACCTACCCATTTCCACCCCCTGGATCCCATTTCCACCCCTAAACCTACCCATCTCCTCCCCCTGGATCAAATTGTTCCAATTACTCTTATACATATTGTTGTTACAAAATGTAGTTATATATGTCCTGTTGCACATTTGTACTTGCACAAACCATTCGGAGGGTTGTTACATGTGCGTAGTTACAGAAATATTACAGCTCTAGATACTATGTACCAATGTGTACTTACACTGTGGTTACATACTGTGTACACATCTATGTAAATACACAGGTATTAGGGCTACTTAATATAAAGTGGGACCGTACCCTGACCAGTATGACATAGCAATACTGGCTCAACCAACAGCGTACGCTTGGGGTGGGACTATTCATTTGTCTGACCAACAGCAGAAGGGGGGAGAGTTTGAGAAACTTTTTTGAAAGAAGCCATTATTTTGCAATTCTGCTAGGTGCCACTAGAGGCACAGAACGTGCACACTGCACTTTTAAACACATTCAAAGCACAAGGAAAATTTTCCCTAATGAGAAGAGGAGTGTTGGAGTTCTCCCATCTAACAGTCACTCAAGGTCACCGTGGTCTAGGGCTGCACGATATATCGAAATATCGCAAATGTAAATATCACGATTTGCATATCGCAATGGCGTGCGATATCTGAATCATTTTAATAATAGGCTACTAAAATCAAAACCTTGCAAAAGGTCAAAGTTTTAGTTTGACGCATATAGCAGAGAATTGCTTGATGTTAAAAAGAGTTAAGTGCAGTAAGTTGCAGAAAACAACTCTTTGCCGTCTCGTCTTGCTGTCTGACAGACTCACACCTAAAGCGCGCGCACAAGCCGCATCTCTTTCGCATCTCCTCATGTTTGAACAGACGCATACACACAGAATTATGTCAATAGTACCCGTCTCGACGATCATTCTCGTAAACGCAGCCGGTTATGTTTTAAATGAATGTAAACAGCTGAGAAAGAAATCGGATGTGTATCATTATACTGGATCCGTGCATTCGGATTTAAAGGGACAGCAGCCTATAAATACGTGCTGCTGAATATGTCACTAATGTTAATCAAACAACAAAACACAGCTTTAACAAAGATTAATCTAAATTTAATTCATACAGTGAACACAATGCAGTGTTATTCTACACTTAATTATTAAATTTCTGTACCTGAATACTACTGTTTATTTTATCTATGCTTGTAAATTGTGTATTTGTTTTCGTCATTTTTTTCGTCATTCACACTGATGTTACAATTACATTTTCTGATTTGTGACATTACTTTTTATGTACTGCTAAAACACTGCTCGTCACTTTCAGAAGTTGTTGTGATTCAAAATAACAATAAAAATCACAGCCTGTATACTGTACTGGTCTATGTGACAATAACACAACTGTTGAAACCCAAATCAAACCTTAAATTAACATATCTTAAAGGGATCTTTAAGAGTAAGGCACTCATGCTTATAGAGATTGAGAAAAGAGGAGTAAGATGGAAGGGGGGGGGGATATGTTGGCTCAGGCATCCAAGTCAATAACAGAGACTGCTGTGTTAGCTGTTGTTAGTCAAGTGACTGCTTAACCCATGACTTTCTCCAATTAAACCATTACAGCCCTACCCTTCTGTCCCCAACATTTCTAAACATTATTTCATCCTGGAAAAAAGACTGCACATAAGACTAGACTATGTTCCTTAGAGCCACTACACTGAGAGATGTCACTCACACTATCACACCATTAATAGCATTATTCAATCATGCAAAATATTTGACTTTTGTCGTCAAATTTCACAATTTTTAATTTAAAATAGCCTATATAATTTTACCGTAAGCGTGTAATTTGAAGTCTAATGTGAAACTAGAACCACCCTCTACGCACAATATAACGGCAATATAATCGCCATTGGCTAGTACATTTTTTATATCGTCAGACGAATATATATATCTTATCTGGCGAGACAAAATGTCCTAGCACATATTTTGCTTTTGATAATGAATATGTATTTTCCATTATACATTGTGTAAAAAAACAAGCTAAAAAACATAATATATATTATATAATATATATATAGCTATATCATATATATAATATATATATATACAACACAAGCAAATTCATCATTTTCTTTCTTAGAAGAATTGTTTTTTTTAGAGATACAATATTCCATCAGTCTGCGTGATCGTTACCAAAGGGAAATTTAAAATTATTCAAGAAAATAAAATTCTTATTAAAATGATAAAATGTTGTGTTGCAAAAATGAGTACACCTTCACATGAGAAAGTTACTAAATAAAACAAAACAAACAAAAAAATTTGGTGTAAGGTTAAGGCAAGTATTGATCTTACCTGTTGTATGTTGAACCAAAACTGTTAAAGGCAAGTAATTTCTTGATAATTAAGTGTTATATGGCCCACTGAATCATACTCAGACTTAATTCTGACAACAATGAAACCACTTGAGAGAGAACTGTCAGGAGATTTATTTCTTAGCATAAAAGAGGACAATGGTACAAGAGGAATACCAAATTTTTGTTTTAAGTGTGAAAATATAGCCAAAGTAAAACAGGAATTCAAAAACAATGGACTTGTGAAAGGCCCCTGAAATAATCAGGTCTTCACTTTAAGCTTTCATTTAGTGATGAGTGATTTTTTGCTAGAAAAAGAGCAGGAGAAACACTGTGAAAGTATCTCAGAGCCGGCAAAAGTTGTGAAAAGATGACGTATGACGCAGCATGCAGAAGTGACATGCATGGTTGTTTATCCACACCAGAACTACCGACTGTAGCCAAAGCACAATAAACTCATTTAGCTTTTTCCAAGGCCCATTATTTACAAAATATAGACTTCTGGGAATCCATACTTTGGTCTCAAGAGACCAAGTCAATCATTTCGGACCCAAAAGCATCCACAATGTTCTGGTGTTGCTAGAGGAGGAGTACAGAGATAAGTGCTTGGTTCCCACAGTGACGTTCAGTGGTAGTTAAGCTCTTCTATAGGGATGTATGAGTGGTGAAGGTGTGAGGGAGTTGTGCTTTTATCAACGCTGTCATGAATTCACACACAACCGTGTGATGTAATACAAAAACCTGAAGCTGAGGATGCTACCCTCTTCTCATTCTCTGCCTTGTTGGCCATTTTTTTAAACATGACAATGAAGATATTCATTCTCCTGTCTAATTTCTAGATATCACTTTTGAATTAACTTCTAGGTTGTAACTCAATTCTCAATCCTCTTGACCCAATTTAATTTCTTATTGTTACCGATATTAGTATGGCATGTATGTTCTGTTTTTATTAAGCAACGTTTAATACATTTCAATTTTTGCCCCATCCTATATATATAATATATATCTAATACTATATATATATATATATATTCTATATATATTATATACATCATCTATATACGTGCTAGGGGCGGTCTTGACAAATTTTATATCACGGTATTTTTCAAAATTATACCGTTTTCACGGTACATGACGTATTTTTTAATCGAGATCCGATTGTGAATCGCGTACCGAGTTCTGGTCATGGTGATCGCGATAATGATGCGTCAAGCTTTAATATCGAACGTTTCATCGGCCACGTGCCTGCGTGAAGTTAACTTCCGGTCTTGTTTGGTGTTATCGGTCTGTGTTTGTTTATCAGTCTGGCTATGATGCCGGCTACAAACGCAGTTCAAGTTAGGGTGATTAGTAGACTGAAGTTGGCCTCAGGTGGCTGTGCTGTGGGATGTATTTCCCATAAATTTATTTGTGGCGCTCGCCACAATATCAAAAACTGAAGGATTTTCCAAAAGGCTTCGTTGAATAAACATGATGAGCACTGCATGTTTCAAAATCAAAACGCGGCGCTGGTGTTTTTATATCCCTGTATTTCTGAAGGAAGACTATCTTAAGAAAATTTTCGATGTCATTTTCATTTAATCTTTCATATAATGCCTGATAAAGCAGCGTTTTTGAGCTCAGCACTGCTTTGTGTAACTTACAGCCGTTACTGGGGAAACCACTATATCTCCCGCTCCAACAGCACCTCCTACTGGCAGAGAATGAATTTGCATTTTCATTAAGTCCTGCCTGATTTACGCAGCAAACATAGTTTGGCTATCAAAATATCTACTCTAGAGGGACTACTTACTGTTGGTAGTGATTCTAGTTGCAGTCTACCGGAGTTACTAGGCCACAAAAGCCGAGCATGGTGCCAGTAACATTTGTTTATGTTTGTGCCTTGGAACCGCTATAACATGTAAAATGAATCGGCTGATTTCTATATCAGTCCGATAATATCGTGCATCCCCATGTATAAATGAAAATGCATGAATGCATATTTGTCATTTTAAATGAACCCAGGACTGGTGGTGGTGCTTGAGACATTGTTGGTCATTCAGTTTTTCTGTAACTAACAATAATACTGAAAATATTATACTACTGCTAATTCTACTACTAGTAATCTATTAGTAATATTTATTAGCCAATGGTTGACGATAGACATTATTTTGCCGCCTACACTCTTAAAAATAAAGGTGCTTCACGATGCCATAGAAGAACCTTTTTGTCTAAATGGTTCCATAAAGAACCTTTAACATCTGAAGAACCTTTCTGTTTCACAAATGGTTCTTTGTGGCGAAAGAAGGTTCTTCAGATTATAAAAAGCTAAGAAAGAGATGGTTCTTTAAAGAACCTTTGACTAAATGGTTCTTTGTGGAACCAAAAAGGGTTCTTCCATGGCATCGCTTGAAGAACCTTTTGAAGCACCTTTATTTTTAAGAGTGTAGCATGGAAATTTATTTGCATATGTGATTGATCTACTAGCATTGTAGAGGGTTGCTAGAAACATTAACAGAACTGTTTTCAACAAATTAGACATAAGATTAAAATTGAATGGGCTAAAATAAAATTGATTTTAAAATAAAAACATTATTTGCAAATAATTTAATTGTATTACAATAAATTCTAGTTATTTTATTACTATTTCTTATTTCTTTCCATTATTCTTTCTTTTCTTTTTTGAATTCCTTTTAAATCCTTTAATTATTTAAATCTTTAAAAACTAATTTCAAGACTTTGCTGTACAGTAATAAACTGTTGGTCATCATGTTAATTCTCTCAACTTTTATCGAATTAATGCTTAATGCAACCAGAAACATGCAACTATACATTAAGTGCACTAAGAGCACAAGCCCCTGACCTTAAAACACCAATCACATGTGCATTGTCATCAATCATGCTACTCATCTTAATGGCTCATGCAGTATTAAAAACACAGAAGTTTTAAAAACGCTACTTGGCTAGAATGGCCCTTGCACGGCCTCACTCCTCTTCAAATGAAAGGAAGGCACACGGGGGGGGTGAAGATGGGGGAGGAGCAGGCAAACAAAGTTTTGAGATGGTTCTTCTTTTCAGCTGTGAATAAAGAGAAGACGGGCGATTGTGGTACTGACCGCACCAGTAACCCGGCCAAAAAACCTGAAAGGTAAACGCATATATGCAACCAAACACTGAAATGGGGAAATCAGCATTATAAAGTCTAAACTTAAAATGTCTAGTTCCCCTTTGTGAGTTAGGAACAAAAACATTACAAAAAAAAGTCATTTTGAAACCAACGTCAAATTAAAAGAGAAGGTTTTCCTCCTTTCCTCCTCTGACATGTGAGGATTACACTGAGGGTCCTTCATATGAATGAACCCCTTGCCCTTTTTTTCCCTCCTCTTTTCTCTTAGCACTGGAACAAAGCCTCTGAAGTCGCACACAGTGCTGTCAATCAAAACTAAGACCACTTAGCTCCTCCCACTAAATGCACCAACAGAGTGAAGGACTTTTCTATTGTCCAAAAGCAAAGGGCAGAGGCAAGCCTAAAAAAAGAGAAGAAAAAAGATGGCAAGAATGTGGAATACGGGAAAGATGGAGGCCAATATATAGGATGCAGTTCAGAAGGATTGAGAGCAGGAATTGGGCAAAGGGAAAGTGAGCAAAAGAGAGAGAGAGAGAGAGAGAGAGAGAGAGAGAGAGAGAGAGTGTGGTGGAATTTTAATGATCAGAGAGGTGGGCTGATGAAGGATGAAATGGTTCATTAGTGATTCTGTTCTTCACGCAAAGTCACTGAGACACTTACACTTGATTTCCTTTGCTGAACTCACACAATGCTGCGGTGATATCCTCTCCACTCATCTCAGTTTTACAAGTGCGTAGCTGTACACAGCGGCAGTTACTGGGTTCAAAAGGATTGTAAAGTCACTTATTCGTTTTAAGAACGGTGTAAAAATTAGGGTTTGCCAGGATAAACTTTGAATGTTTACTTCTAAATGTTGAATGCTGACTGTCTAAAAATAAAAAGCAGAAAAAAGTCTTGAAGTTTGAAGACCATTTTTACCTCTAGTATCAAACATTTAATAAAAGGCTGAGCTCTGATGAGAGGATAATTGTCTGAAAGGATCGTCCTGTGCCAAACGAGTCTGGCACAGACTGCAGCTCCGTCACTGGTGCTATTGTACAACAGGGGGCCCGTGGCAGGACTGCAGAAGTGTCTGGATCAGCAGAGTACAGCATTTCTGTCCTGCAGATATTTCTCTAATATAAACCGCTTGTCTCACTCTTCATATCAAGCATGTTTTGTTTGAAAAAAAATAATACCAATAAAAAAAGAGATCATCAACCTCTGTGACTAATCAATGGTTTAAATAATCAAAGCATAATGTTTGCAGAACATTAAACAATGGAACGTCTGGGTCATAATTAATTACAGAGTACCCAACTGATTAAATACGCTTTAGAGAGTTTTATACAACTTTCATTAACTTAGTTCGAAAGTATTTAAAGGGGTCATATGATGCAATTTCAAGTTTTCCTTTCTCTTTGGAGTGTTACAAGCTGTTCGCAAATAGATAAGATCCCTAAAGTTGCTAAGACTACAGTCTCAAATGCAAAGAGATATTCTTTATAAAAGTTAAGGCTGGTCCACGCCCTCCTAAAACGCCTCGTTTAAAAACACCCCCACGTCTACGTCACTGTGTGGGAAGATTTGCATAATGCCGCCCAAATGTTCATGCAAAGAAAGAAGCTAACTTTGATTCTCGCTGTAGTATTGTTGCCGCCGCCGCCATGTCGTGGAGACACTGTGCTTTTCGTTAACGAAAACGCAACTACTTTTGTTTGGTCTTCCAAAAGAGGACACAACTAGAAATCAGTGGTTAAGTTGTATTTACAACACTGTTCCAGAACAGTTCAACCCAAATATTCAGATGTGTACAGTGTATTTTACAGAGGACGAGGACTGTTTCCTGGGAGAGTAGCCTACAATGCCAGTGTTTCGGTGAATTCAGTTCCCGTTTCCCCCTCAGTCTATGATGCTGACAAATAATGCTGCCTCACAGCCTGCAAGTACGTTTTCATATTTGCCACAGACGATAAAACGTTTGAGCAGTGTAGAGTCTGCGTCGTTGTTTTTTGTCTTTCTATTCTCCAATCACAAATGCAGACTGGTTTTAGTTTATGTTGGCCCGCTTAACGCAAAACGCGAAAAAGACAGTACAAGTCATTATAATTACTAATTATGTCCCCACTGGATGCAACAAATGCCTCGTTTATAATGGGTTTTGTCTCGTCGCGCCGGGACACGGCATCACAGTACATTAAGGGGCGTAACATTTCCGTCACACGCTTGAGGTATTCGGCCAATCACAACACACTGGATAGCTGGTCAATCAGTGCACACCTCGCTTTTCAGACCGATTAACTTTGTAAAAAATCGACGCGTTTCAGAAAAGCGGGGCATAATGCGACCAATAATGTACGTTATGTTGAATATGTAGTTTTTGACTCTTAAACCGCATAAACACATTGCATTACACCAAACACACAAAATAATGTTTTTTTTTAGCAACGTCATATAACCCCTTTAATAGTCCTTAGTTTCTCAATTTAGTTTGTAATACATGTGATGCAGTGATACATGTGAGTTGAGGGTACATTTAAAGTCGAGGGTTCATTCTGGAGGATTTACAAAAACGAAACTAATTTGGACCAGTTTGTGTACACAGTCAGCAAGTAACAAGAAATAATCAATATTTGATCATCTTCTGAAGTGGCTCAAGATCACTAAGCTGAGAACAGAGACCAAGCAAAAGAGACACAAAACAGCAGCACAAGTCTCTCCATTTAAACTGCTCCATGCCGACAGTGTCACACTTGGAATTTCTAAACAACAGCAGAGCTGAAGACTCTGGTGTGTAAACATGGCTGTAAATTGTTTCTTTTCTTAGGACCTCCTTTCCCTTCAAACTCATGTATGTTAGAAACCCCTCTTACAGTGCATATTGAGGTACTACACCAGTACTCAGAATACGAGAGAGAGGTTTTGTAGGAAACCCCTTGCGCGATCGAACTCACCTCACCTTGACAAGCCCATCTCAACACAACACATCCGAACTACCAGGGCAACAGCAACACAACTACTGCTGAATGATCATAGCGGAGCAATAAATTGTCCTCAGTTACGGTGAAAGGACTCCGCGTAGTGCCTACTTTACATGTCGAGAGAGAGAGAAAGTTTGGGACGGAGCCAGACTTGAAATGACCTCTAGATGACTAGGCATTAGAACTGGGCGATATGTCAAAAATATCTTATCGATAATCGCCTTTAAAAATATTGCGATATCCGATAATATCGTCTACCTAAGCCCCACCTCTACCACATATTATCCGCTCCCACCCCCCGCCGAGACAACATTGCCGACATGCACCGTAAACACACACCATGTTCAGTTTGGTCTTAATTATTGCCACAAAGTTTGGTTTTTACTTTTCTTAGTTTGTGCTTAAACTATCAGAAAACATTAGCTTTGCTGTTATGTTGGTGTAGCTAATAATTTCCACTCTGTTCTTACCAAATTTGTGTTTGAAATGAATTTCATTTTGTGGGTCGATGGCAACTGTTGAGGAAAAATAAGAACCCACTATCAAATTCATCATGGTAAAGTTTGGTACATTCGGTGGCAGTGACTGTGATAGAATGCTTAATGCATGTTGATGTCCACAATAATGTCTTTAATACAAAGCCTTTCTTTCCGATGTTTTCCCTTTAGTTTTGCATATCGCTGTCTGTATACACATTTCAAGGATGGTAAGTGTTAATTTCCTTAATGATAACAATTGAGCGTTAGTTTTTAAAGCTTGAACGTCCACCTAAACGTATTTGATTTTTATCAGGCTGACTAAACTCATGCAGGTATTCTAAAAATTAATCTGACGCAAACACTCGAGGGTATTTTTATTTTTTTCTTTCTGTAGCCTAACTAGTTCGGAGGTCTCTTTTCGGCCGTTTTAAAACAAATAAAATAACGATGCTTTATTCTACTTAGAAGCAGGGTAATTTAATGTAATTTTTTTATTTGTAATTTGTATCATTTTTATTTTTTTAACAAAATACAACGCCCACAAGATATTCAGTGTTGGGCTGTGCCGAAACGCCCGAATGTATCACGTTAAAGGGCGAGCTTAGCAACAAAAAACTTTAGTTTTTTGCCCAATGAAGTAAGAATTTTAGTGATAATCGCAGCTTAATAACAATTAGAATTGTATACACGGTTTACACAAATAGTGCACTGCAATA
Source organism: Sinocyclocheilus anophthalmus (assembly GCA_018155175.1). Classification (NCBI taxonomy): domain Eukaryota; kingdom Metazoa; phylum Chordata; class Actinopteri; order Cypriniformes; family Cyprinidae; genus Sinocyclocheilus; species Sinocyclocheilus anophthalmus. The sequence goes on from JADLZN010001613.1 coordinate 54,952, forward strand.
TGCCTAAGGAATTTGCGTATTTTAAATTATACCTTTCATGTTTGTACGGTTTTTCATCATTATACAGTCTGTTAAATAAATATCATAAACGCATGCAGTGCCATTTTTTGTCTTTTTCTGGTTTAAGTTTATTTAAACTGCAGCTCAAAATGACAAGAGGCCTATACCCTAATAGCGATATTATATTGAACCGCATCTCCAAAATAATCGCATACACAGATGCACGTTGCCATTACAGTAGTCAGCGTCGAACAACAGGCAAATAAAATATAAAGTGAGGTTACAAAAGTGATTCAGTCAAGGTCAGTGAGGGATTTTCTTTTCTTTTGTTTTTTGATTAACATTAATGACTGGCGGCAGCAGTTGCTGTCAATGCACAGATCCAATTACACCCTTGTTTTCTTTCTCAACTCTCTACTTTCACTTAAGACATAACTGATTGTATTTGGGATATTTTGATATAATTATGTGTGTATTTGTCCATTCTAATGTGTAAGAACGTGAGAAAGAGAGCTCAGTCCAGTGTTCACGTATATAAGAGGCGGCTTTTGTGCGTGTGCTTTGTGTGTGAGTGCTCAGCACAGAAAACAGTGCGCGAGTGCAGAAGTGAGTTCTTTTCTTCTTCTTGCAGTTGAATCTTTTGAAATTACAATAAATGCGCATACAGGAATCGAGAAGCAGAATTAAAATTTTATTTTATAACAAGTAATTTGATTCCTAACCTTACGGATCTGATCTGATTTCCGAAATTGGAATAGCTTTTTGATTCCCAAAATCTCCTACTAAATTATTTAATTCTTGCATACAAAAAAACCTGTATGGTGACTATGGGGCTATGTAAAATATTTTTTGCAACTTACTAGGGTTTATCATTTGTCATTTTTTCCAGATAATGTCGATAATCGTCTGTTACCTGACTGTTGACTAGTCGTCGACCGATATGGGTTTTTTGACAGACGATACCGATGCCGCTATCTTGGAAAGCAGGGTGGCCGATGGCCGATATAATTTTATTTTTTAATTAATAGAGGGTGCTCCCGACTGATCGGCTACCGATCATTATCGGCCGATTATCACGTTGGGATGATTGATCTGCGGTCTCTAAAAAGGCAGATCTCAAAAAAAACGATCTCAAGCTGATGACGCTGCTGTGAGAGGTTTGGCACGACATGCAGTGGCACTGTCTCAGTCTCTGTCCGGTGCGGGTAAAATAATTATAATGCTGAAGTTGAGGTACTCGCCTCATTATTTCATTAAATAACTTATAAAGTCATTTGAAAACTTTGTGTGAGACGTAATTTCACAAACAGGGTGAGTGAATCACCGTGCGCGCTCTCTCACTCTTTCTCTCTCAAAATACACAAATGGCTTCAAATCACCACACATCGCGTCTGTCTATAAGTGAGCTGCACAGTTGACACAGGAATTATCACTTTAGCACAACTGGGGCAGTGTCGCATCGTCATTAAAGTTTATTAATTGCATTTCTTTTTAATTCTTGCCATTGTTTAACCATTCAGCGCTCGCACGCTCTCCTGAAGACCGTGCGCTCATGCAAACTCGCAGCGCACACACATAATGCCAGGTTCAAATTACTCCGTGCAGTGCGTACGTGGTGCATATTTTTTCCGTGCTCATGTTAATGGATTAAAGCGTTCACTGCACACGGTTGCGGTCTGGCAGTGTGTTCCAGTAGCGGTGTGTCTGCAGCAGTGCAGAGATAGTTTCCACACCGAATCTATTTTTGCTCCGCTGCAAGCACTGAATTAAAGAAACAGCGCATTGTTTACGGTAAATATGAACACGGATTGACACGAAAACGTAGTAATTACACCATAAATGCATATAAATAAAATCTACTGTTTCACAGTCAACACATATGACTTTTTGACTAGGTTTAAAGGAAAAGAGAACTTTTAGATAAACAAGACAATAAAAAGAAAAACACGGCATAATAGTGGCACTTGTGGAGGAAGGAAACAAGTTCCTTTTTTAATGACCGCCAGACTTCTTGTGAATAAGATTTAAATAAAAAAGGAAAGCATAGCTGACTATTTCTGTCAATGGTAAGTTTGTGATAATGTAAGGAAAGTAGTTTAAATGTTTTGCCAATTTTTGAGCAACTTAATATATAAATCTAGTAGTAAATGCAAAAGTAAAAAGCATTGGATAATGTGTTGCTTATATTTATTGTTTATACATGTCTGTGAAAGTTTGTATTACTGTACTGTGTAAAAAAAATAATAAAAAAATATATATTGCAATGCTGAAAAAGCTATTTCAGTGACAATGTTTGGATTTGAAATCAAAATGATGGATAAATGTTGTGTTTGTGGTAATCAGCCACAGATCAGTAGTGGACTCCTTTGTGAAAGCTGCTTCTCCTCTCACAAGGGTCACCTAAGAGGGGAATTCCCCCTATTTTTCAAAAATGAAATTCAGGCCCTGATTAAATGTCTAAAAATCCTGATTGGAGTTTCACTATAAATAGTTATAAATGATTAATAGAAGGCTTTAAAAAGATCGGTATCGTTGATCGTATCGGCAGATACTGCTTTCCTGTGATCCAAAAATCCTGATCGGAGCACCCCCATAATTTAAATCAATACCTTAAGAATTTTGGAATCATTTGCAATAGATTTAAAAATCAATGTGCAAATAAACATCCTTGTCTACTATAAGAAGACCAAAATATTTTTTTCACAACTCCTATTTTAATAAACATACTCATTAAAAGGAAGTAACACGGGAACACAGGGCACTCATATTTCTGGGGTAATTTGTGTGCATTGGGGATCATATTTTTTCAAATAAAGCCAAGGTGACATTCATTTTACATACAGCACACAGTGAAATTGACATGAATATGACAGTGGGCAAATGTATAAAGTGCAGCATAATTTGAAATCAGTCACGATTTTAAAGTTTGTCGATCGCGCGTCTCAATTAAGCTGAACTCTCCTCCTGTCCGTATTAAATTCGCACGGACCATAGGACCTATCGTCACAGAACACATGATCATGCAGGTCACATGCACACTTCACAAGATTTCAACTAGATTCGACTAAGTCTGACCACGGGCATCGAAATTAAATGTTCATAAACCATGGCCTTCACAGATTTGTTTAATTATATAATTTGCATATGTGCGGAATTCTAGGCAAAAAACAGAAAGTATGTTTGCCTTTAATAATATTAAAGCAATCGTTATAATACTTTTTTTTTGTATACATTTTAATTCCTTTGTTGAACAGTTCTTTCGGATTATTAGACAGACTTCTATCCGGATTAGACAGAACTGTTAACGACGACGGTGAACATGAGGGAGAATGTGAGCACTGTGCTCAAGCGCTGCCGCAGCCGTTCTCAGTGCCGTCAAAATAAAAATCCCGCCTCGAACACATCGACCAAACAGAAAAACATATCGGCCGATGCCAATATTTGAAAGACTTCCGACCCTACTGTTGACGGTTACATCTTGATACTTTACGATACAATCTGTCCGATATGCGTTACTATGTCCTCATCTCCCAGCCCACTAGGCTTACGTAAAAACGATAAAACCAAAAGGTAAATAAATAAATTAAAGTTACAGCTTGGTAACGTGTAATTTTTTTTTATATATATATCTTATCTATATCAATAATCTCGCTCACCAAGTTTGCCTTTGTTTAAAAATCCAGTAAAACCCGTAATATTGTAAAATCGTATTCCCTTTTTTAATTATTTATTATTCCATTGTATTCATTTAATTATTATGATGCATCTTATAAACATTGCCAAGTTACGAAACATGTTACCTTTTTCTGTTGCAGAAAAGCTAGTTCATGCATTCATTACTTCTAGACTGGACTATTGTAATGCATTGCTAGGTGGTTGTCCTGCATCTACAATAAATAAGCTACATGTAGTCCAAAATGCAGCGCCTAGAGTCCTTACCAGGTCAAGAAAATATGATCATATTACCCAAATTTTACATTCTCTGCACTGGCTACCTGTTAAGTTCTTTATCAGTTACAAAATATTATTACTTACGTATAAGGCCCTTAATTGGTTAGCTCCTGTGTACCTAACTAGTCTTCTACCAAGCTACAATCCATCACGCTCACCTAAGGTCGCAAAACTCTGGACTTTAGGTAGTACCTAGGATATCAAAGTCCACAAAAGGAGGTAAAGCTTTTTCGCATTTTGCTCCCAAACTCTGGAATAGACTTCCTGATAAAGTTCGGGGTTCAGACACACTCTCTCTCGGTTTAAATCTAGATTAAAGACACATCTCTTTGGCCATAGCATTCAAATAAAGGCATCTCATAATCTTTTACTGCATTTATATCTGATCAAATGCACATTATTATTCGTTAGTTTGGGTTATACAAATCATTTTTGCTTGGTTGGAACTGCAGCTACGCTAATTATGTCTCTATTGTTTCTCTGTTTTTTGCCACAGGACTGACATCCCGTGGTAATCTAGGATTTACACAAGCTTCAGTCTGGATCCGCACAGCCGGATGAAGAGTGCTGTCCAACCCCTCGAAGACCTCAGATGATCCACCCCGTAAACACTAAGAATAGCCACATTTTGCTATAAGTTTGATTGCATCATATGATAATTGCTGTTAATAGTGTTCATCATATGTTTGATCACGTCTTTAATTAATTTTTCCGTACATTTATGCCATATGTACATTAACTGACAGTCACACTGATAAGCTACTACTAAATATTGTATAAACTTAATTTGCTGTAAAGTTGCTTAGCAATTATTTGTATGGTGAAAAGTGCTGTACAAATAAACCTGACTTGACCATTTAGCGCCCAAACTCTGGAATAACCTACCTAACACTGTTTGGGAGGCAGACACGCTCTGCCAGTTTAAATCTAGATTAAAAAAACCTTCTCTTTAACCTGGCTTACACATAACTCACTAATATGCTTCTAATATTCAAATTCGTTTAAGGATTTTTAGGCTGCATTAACTATTCAATTCGTTCAACCGGGAACCTTCTCATAACACCCGATGTCACTTGCTACACTCCACTAGAATAATGGCTCTACGCTATTATTAGTCTGTTTTCTCTTCTCTATCTCGAGGTCCAGCAGCCACCAGATCCGTCTGTATCAGATCCAGAGGGCACTTACTGCCAGTCACCCGGATCCAGTACTCTTCGACCAGTGGTGGTCGCCACCTATAACGGACTCGCAGCAGCCCTGAAAGAACAGCGGAGATCAGGACAACTATGAGCCACAAAGACAGATCCCCAGTGTGGACCTTGTTTCCTAGACGGCCACCGGGACAAGACCATGGAACCAGATTAGTCCTCTGCACAATGTGACTTTGCTGCAGCCTGGATTTAAACTGCTGGTTTCGTCTGGCCAGGGGAGAACTGGCCCCCCGATTGAGTCTGGTTTCTCCCAAGGTTTTTTTTTTCTCCATTTTTGTCACAGATGGAGTTTTGGTTCCTTCCCGCTGTCGCCTCTGGCTTGCTTAGTATTTGAGACCCTTCCTTTCAGCTATTATCAAGTCGTTTACTGTTTTGATTGCAAATGATTGCACAGACACTATTTAAACGGACCTGAGCTGGATGATGACATCACTGAATTCAATGATGAACTGTCTTTACCTGAAAAATTAGTGTTTACTATTGTCCACGGGAATGTTGCATTATTGACAATATTTTCCTAATTAATGCTGTTCAGTTGCTTTGACAATCTGTATTGTTAAAAGCGCTATATAAATAAAGGTGACTTGACTTGACTTAAATAACTGCTTAATATTTTTGATACATTTTCAGGATTTTTGATTAATAGAAAGTTCAAAAAGACATCATATATTTCAATCACTTTTGATTAAATTACTCCTTAATGAATAAAACGGTTCTTAACACTTTTGAACAGTAATGTATCTTAACTGCCACATGCAGCAAAACAAAAACAAAATTTGAGCTGCAAGATCACACAATTTCTCAACACAACACAATTTTTCTTTTTACTATGACTACATGATTACATCCATAATCAATTCAAATTGAAGTGTTTCTTAAAACGAAGGTGCTTTGATAAGAGGACTAGTTTTCCTGAATATGATGCCAGAAATTATTCTTGTCATACATGATTGTGCCGATACAAGTGCCGATTAACAAGAGGAAATGGGCGTGCAATGCAAGCACAAATCACACAGTCTTCCTCCTCTTCATACAGACTGTTCTGATGCAAACTGAGGCGTCACTGCCAAACCACTGAAGTCAGTACAGGAGGAGAATAGCGTGTCTCATCCACACGGGCCTCTGTGATTGAGCTACAACAAACTATTTGATTTGCATTCCAAACCAAAGTCAAATTAGATGCAGAGCTCAGGTGAATGTACAGACGAATCTCCAGTAAGGTTTTTAAAGGTGAGCTTTGTCATTTTTTCAAATAGTTCTCTTATCCGAGTTTAATGTACAAAGACATGTGTAAGCTAAGACACTCATATTCGACACTCATATCTTAAAATGTTCAGATACCAAAACTGTGTCAATCGGTTACAATGAAAATGAAAAGGAAGCAAAGAACCATATATTGCTCCACCAGTCTGAGTGGTCTGAGACAGTGACAACTGTTTTTCCAAACATGGGCCACAAAAGGTTAGCAGGAGTGCTCTGGACACCTGTTTAAAATAAACGGACACATTTCACCTTTAAAGTGTGTGCTAAATGTCAGGCACGATCAGAATGCCTCAAGTTCACATTATATAATGATGCTGTGAAGAAAAAAAACAACTATGTACATTTCCAGAGAAAAGGCAAGACGAATGCACTGAGGTGCCAAAGATGCCATATGTTGTGCCTGATGCACTGCTTCCGGTTTTAGCACATCACAGCCAGTATTGCGCAACTGAATGTCATAAATTCTACACCAAATTAGTATGCACTCTGTTTTAATCTTAAATTAAGCAGTCTATAGGGAGTTTATCCAATGTGAACTCCTCTGAAAGGGAACAACCGATTTTCATGTATCTGCAGAAAAACAGAATAATCATGTTTAAGTTGTGATTAAACAGACATCGCGACATCTTTTCTTCTGTAATTGTGCCATGCATCTGAGTGAAACCGATTATCGAAAGAAAAACAAAACCAAAAAAATATATACATAAATAAATAGGGTGGGGACTTGGTTCTGTCCATCGGTAATTGATTGGACTTTGAGACGTCGACATTATACTCAAAAAAATTATGCGAGCTTGCAGTAAATTGCAAGAAAGGGTTAAGTGGAGATTTTTGGCATTCATAACCAGAGAGATCTCTGTCGTTTTATTGGAAGTTTCAGTTATTACACTCTGAATAAAAGTTTTTTTTTGCTGTATGTTTGCCCAATAAACTTACATTGTAAGTTCACAACTGTGAACACACTTTTTTTCAGTGTTAATCAACATCACACCATAGATACCGTGGGGGTCCTTAGTATAGTATTTATTGCAACAATCAAATTTGTGTTATATAAGGTGCCAGCTTTTTCAAGTACAAAGAAATGACACTCTTGTTGTTGTTCATCCCATTTTTTATTCAGAGCTGCGTATGCATTCCTCCTGTTTCTGGCCAAAGCACCATTCTGCTATTAGGATCCGCACAGTTTTACCATTGCCATCAGTCTGTATTGTCACACACACACACACACACACACACACACACACACACACACACACACACACACACACACACAGACATTTTACACAACACTGATATACTATATTCATGGACAAATCCACATTAACTTCTCAATTCCACATTTGCTAAAAATGTGTTTGAACCTGCATGTCTTTGCGTGTCTGTCATCTGTGAAACAAGGAAGGCATTCAGTCATGTGACCAATCTAATCCCCATGATCAGTAGTAGCCAACTTCTACTGGATGGAGAGGGATAAAAGACAGAAAAGTTAGGAAAAACAGCAAACTATGCACGGTATAGTCTGTCCTGAAACCGCAGCTAGAAAGCAGATAAGCACAAAGCCTCATTGTGAAAGCGAGTGTTTGTAGGCCTGTCCAACAATCATGTGGTCAAGTCTCTGCAGCTCAAGCAACATTCCCAGAATTCATGTTCAGAAGAACATGAGCTATAAAAGCAGATAGTACTCCAGGGTGTCTACAGATATGAACAAGTTCAATTTAAGACTTTTTAAGACCTTTTTAATAACCCCTTATGTGAAATTTAAGACCAAACCTGTGACGGAAATACACATTATATTACATGCGTAGTAGGGAAGCCCCGATACCATTTTTTCAAAACCGATCTGATCCCAAAAATGCTGAGTATCGGCTGATAACCAACCAATACATCAAAGGTTTTTTTTTTTTTTTTTAAATCAATGTAGAATTTCTATACCTCTGTGTGTTGACCTGATCATCACTGTTTTGTGTTAAACACAATCTACTAAATATAGACAACTTCATTATAAAGAAAAATATATAATCATAATATTTGACAAAATACTATTATAAACTAGGTTAGTGGACGATTCAGCAGCAAAAGTTACTCTAGAAAAACGATGAGTGCAACATGGAGTCACAGTGTGCAGTGCCCCGCATAGAAAAGTTCAAAGCACAAAAGGAAGAGATACTGATGCGTAGTGTATTATATCTATGATGAGTTTTTTTCTTTTAACGGTTTTAAATTTCAGTTACTGTGCGTGTGAAGAACAATTCATAGTGTTCTGCTCTCTACTCCAGTGTTGTGATCTCTAACAGACACCCAGTAGAAAGTAACATTAACATGCTTTAGAAACAGCACTAAACTCCAGCAAAATAAAGTCCTTTTGTTAAAGGGGCTTAGGATGTTGCTAAAAGAACATTAGTTGTGTATTTGGGTAAGAAATGTGTTTTATAATACTGTTTATAAGGGTTAAAAACCCAATTTTAGCTTTCCCACATACATCGTACAGTTATTGTTTTCTTCTCCTTCTAATGCCCCGCCTTTCTGAAAATGCGTTGATTTTTAACAAAGCTCATCGGCTCCCTGAAAAGCGAGGTGTCTTCTGATTTGGCCCTATCCAGGTCGTTGTGATTGGCTGAATACCTAAAGTGTGTGACGGAAATGTTATGCCCCTACCCTACTGTGATGCCCTGTCCGGCTGGAGTGATGAGACACAAACATTAAAACCCATTATAAACGAGGCATTTGTTGCATCAAGTGGAAACATAATTACTGATTATAATGACTTATACTGTCTTTTTAGGCTTTGCGTTGCATCGCGCCGCGTAAACATAAAACCTTGTTTGCATTTGTGATCGGAGAAATGATAACCAACAAGCGCTACTCTACACTGCCACCAAAACTCGTGTTTGAATCATCATTGGCAAATTCTTTAAATATAAAAAAACGTACTAACAGTCCTGTGAGTCAGAACAAGCGGCATTGTAGTCTGCTCTCACAGGATCAGGAAACAGTCCTCTATAAAATGCGCTGGACACATCGGAATATTTGGGTTGATCTGTTCTGGAACAGTGTTGTAAAACCACTGATTTCTAGTCGTGTCCTCTTTTGGAAGGCCAAACAAAGTAGTTTCGCTTTCGCAATGAAACAAAGCTTCACACACGGCGGGCTTGAGTGAGCGTAGGCCTATAGGATCACGCAGGCGTCCTAGAGTGAGTGGCGGCCGGCGGGCTAGAGTGAGTGGAGGCCAGCGGATTCGACGAAGGAGTGTCCAGCGGGCTAGCGGCAACCACATGTGACGACTCCGGGTTGGAATCCGCTTTTTGTGGTAATGTGACCAAAAATATTTAAGACTTTTTAAGGCCTTATATTAGGAAAACGTTATTTAAGATATTTTAAGACTTTTTAAGGCCTTTTATAGGGAAAACTTTATTTAAGACATTAAGACTTTTTAAGGACCCGTAACAGTCACACTTTCAAACAACTGTACGGTTAACATAGATGTGTTATTATGTTGGTAACTACAGTTATAAAACGGTCAACTAACTTTATTTTTCCTCAGCAAGAGGATTTATCAGTTTGTGTGTGTGTGCGCGCATAACGTGCAATAAATGTAAAATCAATTTTTCTATATAATCAATCTTTTTCAGTATGATCTTTAAATCAATACTTTTATATTTTTCTGTCACATTCTCTACCAATACAAAAAAAATACAAAATATTTTGATAAAGTTAATCTTCAAATGTGATGACGTCTGTCACAAGAAACTGGCTGCAATAATGAGTTATTCTGAACTGAAATAGCAGTCTATCTTTGTTTTATCTTCCAGCAGGAAACAGAAGAGACTAGATCATGTGATGGGTCACAGTAGAGTGACACAGAAATACCATGTACCGTTTTATATTAGTAGTAAGTGTTCTGATGAGCCATAGAAAGCATGCAGTCATTGATCTACAGTGAAGATGTGTTTGTGCAGCTCTCTGAACTTTTTAGTACAAGTTAATTCTAATGTAAGGGTCATGAGTTGTGCTATGAGCATCAGATAAACACAAGGTAATGTGTGGGTCATCATATTGTTAGCAATGACAGTCTTGAGACATTACATACGTCACTCATTTATAAGAGCCTTGAGCTTGAAATGCACATTGAGTTTATGAAACAGAAAACCCCTGAAGACAGCTTTATTGATTACAGCTCTTTGATGCTTTTAGCAATGCTGTTTTCGAATGGTCTGACATTTCAACTTCTGACTCAAGCAATGGCTTGAGTTTGGGAGGACATTATGTATTTGCTAAACCAATGAAAGAGTGTTTATGAAGCCTGTTGGTAAGGTCATTTTTCTGAAGTCTGTTACAATGGCAGGTTACTCAGCTGTTTAAGCAGAGCCCAGATGATGCCACTCACCTGTGGCTAATGAGAAGAAACAGACTTAATCTCTATCCAAGCATACATAATGCATAATCAAACGTTTGAACTAGGGTGCTGCAATATACCAGTATTAGGGGTGGAACGGTTCAACTTACTCACGGTTCGGTTTGTATCACGGTTTCGGCACGGTTCGGTATGTGCTATGTTTAGGCAAAAACTATACTGTCAAATAAAAATAAAGAAAATAAGAATAATCTCTCTAACTACAAGCAACAGCACAAATAAATACAATAGAGTAAAGATACAAATAAAATAAACAGTGATTTTCAGTTTTTTTTAGGTAGGTCTAACATTAGTTTTTAGGTACAGAAACTGAATAAAGTATTGAAATGTAAAACAGCATTGCATATTTCACTGTATGAGTGAATTCTTTGTTGTTGCTGTTTGATTAATAGTGCTGTCACTTTAAGAGAATGCACTGATCCAGTGCACTGATACAGTACGTTCAGCCGGCTATGTCTGCTATAAGATACTTACCAAGACGGGCATTTTGAAATTTTTTTGTGTGAATTTGTCCATTTAAACTCAGTACTTCAGAGAGAGCTTAATATTTGTGCGTGTTCTGAGGCATGGGTTTGCGCGCTTCGGTTGAGCCCACACACAAATCTTATCACTGCACGCGCAAGCTCGCCTCCTCTGGCTCTTAAATGTTTAAACTGGCAAAGCTTAAATGAGTTTAGTTTAAACACAGATATCAACGTGTGCTGTTCAGGTCTCAACACCCGGGTGATGACGGCATAAATGACTGCTCATATTCCAGCATACGGCATTCGCATTGAACAAGAGTGAATGGTTTGTCCATGTTTTTTTCCCCCCATCGCTGTTGTTGTAATGTACTGGGAAGTCAGAAAGCGCATCCATCAACAGAAACATACATTAACCGAACCCTGTTTGTTTTACGTGTTATTTATAGCAAACCATGTTACAGATGAGTTGTCAGATTTAAGTTGAACCGCGGTCCTAGCGCGTGTCGAACCGTACAGTTCGATTTTTTTCCGCAAACCGTTCCACCCCTAACCAGTACTGATGATAACTGTGATATTTAAAAATGTAATATTTATATTTTAATACTGAACATTTTAAAACACTGTAAGCAATCCAGGAGCAGTACATATCTGGATAATATCAGATATATTACAGCCATATTTATATGCAAAGATGACATCATATCAATCATATCTACATATCTAGATCTGTATGTCTGATAAAAAAAAATGGACTGAACAATTTAAAGTGGACTAAAGTGTTTAAGAAGGCAAATAATTTCTTCAGTCTGACTGAAATCAAACTTTAAAATGCACACTTCATCATGACACACTGCAGCTTTAAAGTGATCACTCAGGCAGGACTTTCTGAACAAAGCAGACATTCTGAATTCCAAAAGTTCCCTGTACATTCTTGGTAAACCTACAAGGAGATCAAAACATGTCAACTGTTCCAACTGGACAGAGTCCAATCATAGAGCAGAAACGGCTTCATTAAAGCTACCAGAGGCTCTATTTCCAAGCGACCGTTGCTATGACCAAATGACAACGTGCACCACCAAAAAAAGATAAACCACACCCTAACATGACTCCTTCAATTATATGTCTGTTTAACATCATTACTATCCTTAAAGGGGTCATATGATGCGATTTCAATTTTTCCTTTCTCTTTGGAGTGTTACAAGCTCTTGGTGCATAAAGAAGATCTGTAAAGTTGCAAAGACTAAAGTCTCAAATCCAAAGAGATATTCTTTATAAAAATGGCTCGTTCTAACACGCCCCCACATCCTACCTCATTCTATTGGCAATATTATGCGTAACGCCGCTCAAATTTTCACGCAAAGAAAGGCGGCGTAACTTTTATTCTCGCTGTAGTTTTGTTGTTTCCGCCGCATGGTCGTCCAATGACCCAGCTGTGTTTCTTTTTGAAAGCGAAACTACTTTGTTTGGTCTTCCAAAAGAGGACGATATCTGCTTCGTCATGCCTGGAGCTGATCCGTGCTGGTTGCGGAGGAATTACTACAACTTTGCTCTGTCGATCGCTGGATCGGCTTTCACCGTGGACGAAGAGGAGTCCTGTCCGGACTCTTCCTTCGGTAGAAATCGTCGGCTAGCGCCGTTCACCAATCCACCGCCTCTGCTCACTCTAACCATCCGGCCGTTCCTCAAGCTAGCCCGCGGCCTCTGCTCACTGTAGGCCGCCGTGTGTGACACTGTTTCGTTGTGAAAGCGAAAATACATTGTTTGGCCTTCCAAAAGAGGACACAACTAGAAATCATGGTTAGGTTGTATTTACAACACTGTTCCAGAATAGTTCAACCCAAATATTCTGATGTGTGCAGTGCATTTTATGGAGGCCTGTTTCCTGATCCTGGGAGAGTAGATACAATGCCCGGCTGTTTTGACTCAAAGACTAGTACGTTTTTTATAATTAAGAGTTTTTATATTTTAGTATATCTTACAGCGAGTTTTTTGGGGCAGTGTAGCGTGCGCTTGTTTGTTTGTCCATTTCTCTCCGACACAAAGCAGACCTTGCGTTTTATATTAACTTACGGCTGCGCGATGCCAACTCATCGCCGAAAAAAAAAAAAAAGTACAGTAAATGTCATTATAATCATAATTTTTTTTTCCCCACTGGCTGCAACTATGCCTCGTTGTTTATAATGGTTTTCCATGTTTTTGATCATCACTACCGGCCTAAGGCGATCATCACAGTATGTGAGGGGCGTAACATTTCCGTCTCACGCTTAAGGTATTTGGCCAATCACAATGCACTGGACCGCTCGCCAATCACAGCAAACCTCGCTTTTTCAGACCGATGAGCTTTGTAAAAATCGACTCATTTCAGAAAGGCGGGGCATAGAGGAGAAACAATAATGAACAGTATGTGGAAAATAATGTGTTTTTTGAACCTTAAACCGCATTAAACATTTCATTACACCAAACACACAAAATAATATTCTTTTTAGCACCATCATATGACCCCCTTTAAGCAACACCTAACCTAACATACGCTGAAGACAATCTCAATAAACACCAAACAATAAACAAAAACTTCTTGCAAAAAATCTTCTAGTGCTGTGGTTCTCAACCAAGGGCCCAAACCACCAAGGGGGGCACCACAAGATAATTTGAAATGATTTAATTATATTATAAAATAAGAACCCTAACTTAAATTCAGATGTGAAACACACACACACAAATCCTATAATTTCTTTGTTTTTGTTAACAAAAATAATTCAGCTGTCATAATTACAGAGAAACTGGTAGTGCAATAAAAAGGTGTTTTTGTTTGTACTTTAACAGAACTGTTGCATTTACTTTAAATAATGAAAGTTTCCAAAAAAGCCATGTCTTAAAATAAAACTAGGTGGTATTGGAATTATATTACTTTGTTATTATTATATTACTTTGTTATATTATTATTATGTTTATTTACCATGTAAAGCCGTGTAAAATTATAAATTAGCTTACTGTACCATTTTAAAATATTAAGCTGGTCTTTTGCGTAAAATACACACGCGGACTGGGAAGCCGTTGGAGATTACAAGAAGAAAAGGCTGAGTTTCCATGCTTTCCCTAGAATAGAGTGGTTGTATTTTGGTGTGCGGCAGGCCACTGCAGCCTCCTGTACACATCATATCAGATTCATAGCATGTCTGCATTTCCTCACAGTCACATGCTAATAAGACCACTGAACAATGTGCCAACACATCTAGCTGCACGTACACACACCCAAACACAAATACCCACAGTCCCAATACTTTATAGTCATATTACTTTAAAGGACATAGATTTGAGGAACGATATAATAGTATTTGGTAAACAATTTTTAGATTGTGAGAAACGCTTCCCCACTATCCCAACAAGAAGGGAATAAATAAAAATGTTTCCTATCTAGGGTTGGGTATAGAAAATCGATTCCAATTCCAGAACCGATACTTTTTGTAAAATAAAAATTTCGAGTCCCCCCGCCTATGCGATGTCCTGTGTTGCATCTTTTCTTTTTTTCCATCTGAGGACCTGACTCTGCGATCTGCCAGGACCTTCCTCCCTATTCTAAGCGCTCCAGTGTTTGGCTACACTTGCGATCAGAAGCCAAAAAAGCTAAGTATAATATTTGTGATAAGCTAACATGTTGCAAGAGAGGTGTCACCACCAACATGACAACGCATTTTAAATTAAACGGATCGTTAAAGATCGCGAAAACGATTCAAACACCAACGTGATCTTTCCTAAATGACAACAATTCAGCTGTTCAACTTTTGACCTGTGCGATCACAACAGTGTGATCAACTCTCTCTTCATCCCTGTGAGATTTGAACATTAAAATCTGCGTTCGTGCTGCCGTTGACCTGAAGAGAGCAGCTGTCATGTATATGTATTAAACCGCTTCACAAAGAGTCTTTTCAACCACACAGTATCATTATTTCCGTGTTACAATCATTCAAATAATCACAGAAGTACAGGGATAAAAGTTTATAGTTTGGATGTAAACACTGATGTGTAAGGTAGCGATTAAAATAGAGTAATCACCTCTTGAAAGTAATTTGACTTGTAATTCGTTTAAAATAAAAAAAAATTGATTATTATGTTGTTACGCCAGTAGGTGGCGAAAAGCTGTTACAAAATGTATTTGTCTTTGAATCATTCATTCAAGAGATTAATTGAAAAACACTGATTCATCCAATGAATGAAACAAGTAAATCTTAAGTGAGTCATTAAACCATTCATTCATAAATTACATGTTATTTTGTTTAAAAAAATTACATGTAATTTATGAATAAAAAAAAAAACTCAATTTATCCACAATTGTGCAGCTCTATTTTGCACACAAACAGCTCTTAATTAAGTCCAGTTTTTATGTAGCCTGCTGATTTTAGTTCATGGTATTCAGCTTCATCTAAATGTTTTGCAAAAAGAGACAGAATAAATATGATTGAGATAAATGTTTGAATTCTTTGGAATGGACACTGGGAATCGATATGAAGCGGAATCGATAAGCAGAATCGGAATCGATAAAACTCAAACGATACACAACCCTGTTCCTGACCAGCTTTTTGATTAGCTTTTTCCTGAGACATGGAAGATGAAAAGTCATGCTGGAGGCTCAACCACCAAAAAGACTCAACAAGTCTGCTGTAACATGAGCTTAGACAAACAATCACGAGGGACACTGACCAGACAAATCTCACGTGCCGTTTGAACATACTGAGATTCAACTTTCTTGAGCAGACTCTGAAGCCAAGCTGTATGGTCACTGATGAACCATTACTAGTGAACAGACTGATGGAGTGGAGCTCCTCCTCCACTTACAACTGAGATAGATACTGGAGGAGCTGAAGCGTGATGAGCACTGTTTGAAGTGCATACAACAGACCACACACACACACACACACACACGACTATAAACACCACATTCTTTTAAATGAAGAACTTTTGCCAAAATGTGCCCCTCCACAGACGAGTCCCAA
Source organism: Sinocyclocheilus anophthalmus (assembly GCA_018155175.1). NCBI lineage: Eukaryota > Metazoa > Chordata > Actinopteri > Cypriniformes > Cyprinidae > Sinocyclocheilus > Sinocyclocheilus anophthalmus. Next base: position 71,243 of record JADLZN010001613.1, read on the forward strand.
TTAATTTGATACAACAGCTACAATCTTAACATCTCATGTCAAGCTAACTGAGCACTAATGGACAGCCACAAGATCTGAGATCAAACTAAATCGATAAATACATTAACAGGGTTGATCACCCAAAAATGAAAATACTGTCATGTTGTTTCAAACCTGTATTACTTTGTTTCTTCTGTGGAACATGCATGATGATTTATATTTTAGTGAAATGTCTCAGTGTTTTTGTCCATACAATGGAAGTCAATTGTCACGAAAAGTCTTGAAAATATCTTTTTTCATTTCACAGAATAAATCATACAGGTTTTGTACAACTTCAGGGAGAGTAAATGACCACTGAATTTTTATTTTTTTGTGAACTATCTAGGGCTGCAACTAACGATTATTTTAATAATCGATTAATCTGTCGATTATTTTTTCGATTAATCGATGAATCGGATAAAAAAAAAAAAAGCAAGAAAAGCATTCATTTCCAACCCTTTATTAAAAAACAGAACTAAAACCTTTAGAAAGTGCACAAACATTTAGCTCCTTGAACATCCCTGAGCTGTTATAATAATAAAATAAAATAAAAATGGACTTACACAAAAAACATACACACGTATGCTTTACATCTGCCAAATATATATACTTTTTTTAAAATAAAGTGCCACCTGAGCTGCCAGAACAATAATACCCATTTATAACAAATAAAGAACAATACAAATCAGAAACTTTCACAGGATCTTTTTGAATGTCAGGAACTTGTTCGCTACACTACACTGCAGACGCACACAGGCTCGCAGACGCACCAACTGTACACACACTTACACTTACACTTACTCTCTCTCACTCCCTTTGTTCAGACACTTTGCATTGCAATGCAAAAATGTGAGCATGTCCACATGCTCCTGGCTCAGGCTCGCTCTTTTCTTTGAGGCTATGTTGCCTGCTGCAGAAAACAGCCGCTCAGATGGTGTTGAAATGCTGAATGGGACGGGCTACGGACTCGTAGACTCGGCAAGCACGCACAATTTAAGTCCACGAGACCGAAAGTCCACATGAAGTGCGCCATTTGGGACAGGGCCTATATGAGGCCCGATCTTCTAGCATCCAGTTCGCGAGAGAGGTACCGAGTTGTTTCACTCCGCTCCGCGCTGCAAACCTAAAGTTTTTTTTTTTTTATAATCAAACGTCTCCGCGTCGCGCGACACAACGAATCGATTATGAAATTCGTCGCCAACTCTTTTAGTAATCGATTTTTATCGATTTAATCGATTCGTTGTTGCAGCCCTAGAACTATCCCTTTAAGAGTGCAAGATTTAAGCGTCAAATCAACTGCACACTAAACATTTAAGGCTGTGTTGTACACTTATCAATCCACACTACAAATGAGAGCCAAATCTTCTGGACCAAAGCGTCATAATAACAGACTCTACATGTGTGGGACACCATGTCCAAACCAGACATTGCCTCTCCACACTGAATATATCACTGCTGCATGACACCAGAACCTCAGAAGAGGTTTCATGTTTAATGCAGAGCAGGATTTTGGACAGTAGGCAGGGCTACCGGCTAGGGCTGTGCGATTTGGGGGAAAATATCAACTGCGCTTTTTTTTGACAGATATTGCGATTGCGATTTGATTTCCGATTTTAAATTTGCAAAGTCAAGCTTTAGCTCAATATTGTCAATAATATGCAGCACAATATGAGTATCATTACCCTGCTGAAAAAAACAATAGAAACTATCACAGAAATTCTTATAGTTTCTTATACTTTTAGTTTTGGCCATTATTCCAATAGGAATTACTGTTGTTCCATTGGTTGCCATCTGCCAGATTACATCCCACCAATAGAATCCATCAAATAGACATCATTATAGTTTACATTAAAACCAATACAATTCCCATTATAACCCTGAAATACATTAAATTTTTTATTGTGTTTTGGGAGGGGTTATATTGTTTTTTTTCTTCAGCAGGCAAGATTATAAAGGTATTTACAGAATTAACTTACTGAATTTCACAGAAAATATTAGTTTATTTTTTATAAATAAAGAACTGTATTTCTTAAGTCAATTATTAAAGTATTACATAAAATGAATAAATAAGCCTAAGTATTAGGGATTTTAAGAGCAAGTGGAAAATGTGCTGAATGTTTCATTTCATCCAAGTGAAAATAGCAAAGCAGTTAGACTGAATTTACACTTGTTTTAAACGCAGAGCCAGGCGCGAGTCGACACAGGTTGCGCGTATTGTTGTCAAGCCCGTCCATACTGCAATGCGCTCCTGGATAAGTGGCGTTGCGGAGCTTGGGTGCGAGCTATTAACGAGCATTACGAGAACAGGCTGCGTGACTGTGGCATGTTTGAACGGCTTGTCCGTGACGCGGGATTCGCGCCGCGTGGGGCAGAGAGGAGCGAGTATGAGAAGCATTCACAGACACAGGCTGTGTGTGCGCTCTTCTGAATTGGGAATAGCGAACATGCATCATAAAACTTATTTCAAATTAATCTGTTGGGTAGATAAAATGTGTAAGATAACGTTCATGTACTAACAAAAACATCTAAGAATGTATCTTTTATTCTCCAGTACTGAAAACAGAACCGATAAGGGAGCTTTTGATATGCGTTGTGATGCAGCTCTTGGAAATTACCTTTTTTGTTCATTGTCTGTCATTTCGAAGCTTAAGTTGCATACGTTTTTCTTTAGTTTTAATTTGCCTAACTATCGATCTGACGCCATAATCCCACTGTCTCTCTCCCGCTTTCCGTTTTTTTTGTATTTTTTTTTTAAATGGTGGGTGTTTACGCAGTTGGCTAGAGCAGTGCTGATTGGGGAGAACGGAGGTGCGCTCACTCTATTGGTTAGTTAGACTGCAATTCAAGGTTGGCAGTCATGCATATGCTCTGGAGTAATATCGCGTCCATATCGCAGGCTTTGCGATGTCTCAAATCGCGATTTTGATTCTATTTCGATTAATCGCACAGCCCTACTACCGGCAGGCAACACCACCAAACTGATCAAATAACCTGTCTCTTGTCTGGTTAATTCAAAAGCTCAGGTTTACACAGAAGAGCTTGCAGAGTCTGATTAGGCCATGTTGTTAGACAGAGATGCAAGACGTAATACGTAAGAGACGTATTTAAGCCGGCGAAGGTTCCTCTGGTCTCGGCAGCAGCATGATTTGTTAGAGAGGCTCAGCAAAACAAAAACACTACATTCCTTGGCTCTCTCCATTATTCCCACTTCCTGTCCACCACAGCACTCTCAAAACAGAGGAATCAACAAGACAAACACACACGTCAAATCAGCAGCACCCGAGCACTCACGCACTGACTCTCACACACACCCTATGGTAAACAAAGAGCCATTTTGGTCTGTTTTGGTCACTGTACGTGTCGAGGCACCGAAGGAGTCGCACACTGACAAAATGGGCTGCAGATACAAACACAGACAGGCAGAAACATGCATGAACAAGCACACACAAAACAGTCCTTCTTTCGAGCCCATTAAACTGGTACCACATTAGTTAAACTGTGATACATGAAATAAACTTTTGATTAGAGCAGGAGACCGAAAGAGGAATACCTAGTAAATGCCCCCATGCTTGGTTAAACTACAATGAACTTGATTTCCTGGTTGGTTCAAGAACATAACGAATATACATAGAAGAAATATACTCTGGTCAGTTGGTCTGCCCTCCATCGCAATACAAAAAAGAAAAAAAATATAACAAACTTATTGTAAGTTTTTGAGCTTCAACTGTTCTGCTACTGGACAAAGTGTGGTCTTGGTGTAAACAGATTTATGGAAAGAAACAACATTCCACACGAACATTTATCTTCACTGCAGTGCTGAGTTCAGTCTTTACTTGGATTGTATGAAGTTCCTTGAAGCAGCAGGTTATAAAAAGTGGAGAGATATTCTTACAAATATGTCCAGATGCTAAGCAGAAACTCTAATACCGGTATAAATTTGTATATGATAAAAAAGTGTCATATCGTGATATCAATGATATAGCAACGTGATGACGTATGGCGGATATACTTTCCCTAGCGCTCACAACAACACCACCACAAACCCAATAGGTGTATTCGACCTGAAGCAGCGCTGCGCAGACTGATCGGTGTATGATTTCAAAGTATCGCGAGAGCGGTTCTAGAGCAATTCGAAGCGACACCATCTACATTCAAAAATTCGCGGCGCATATTTTTTAGCGTGGGCCGCTTCTGAAACGCCTCGGCTCCGCGGGGGTAACACAAGCATTGACTAGAGTGGCCGCGTCGGAGCCGTAACGCACCGCAGACACGTGCAGTGTAAACAAGGGGTAAGTTGGTTCGGGCGTTTACGGTTCATATACCGATACCGGTGTTTATTTTTGTTATGATATGACTTTTAAATACCCGCATACCGTTTTGTATGTCGCTTAACCAAGTTCGGACGGGACACTGTTTGAAAGGGGTCCCTTTTCACTGTTGCACTGTGGTGAGGGAACAGCTGTGTGTGTTACTAAGCGTGAAAGTTCTGAAACTGAAGCTGTAGAACTAATAGAACGTGATGACTCAGAAGAACTCATTCACAATATCCTCATTGACCTCCACAAATATCCACCGCCCCATGTCATCAGCTCCCGCGTCTCACACACACGAGCGCATCTTTAGCACTAGATTTAGCAACTTTCAGAACCTTTTAGCTGCTTTTTTCAATATTCATACTGACAAACCTAGCGAATTTTTTGGATAAACCTTAGCAATGGTTCAGTTGGAAGATTTCCCCAGTGCTGTCCCGCGAACGCGAGGTCCGACTTTCCCGGAGAAGTGTCACCTCTCTCGGCGTCTGTTCTGTGCAGTGAGCGGCAGAGAAGCAGCGTATTCAGTTGGCCGCACCGCAGTCGACTAGTCAATAAATGAGTACAAAACAGTGTTTCATAGCACCTGTTGTTTACTGATTGTTTGGAATTATAAATATGGGTGTAGTTCGTCTTTTAATATCACATGCACTTTTTTGTTTTTTTTTTTAGTTTTTTACTCAGATGCAGGCATGCGCTGCATGAGACAAAGTAATATAGCCAAAACAACCACAAAGCCGCCCCGCTGAGTGAGATGCTAGTGGTTAAACGTCATCGTAGTTGATCGCGTGATCGGTTTCGTCAGCGTAGGTGATCCGATTATTAATGCCCAATTAACCATAATAGAGTATACTTTATCATTTGTTCGTCTTTACAAAGCAAGCGAATTTTAACACACTTCCAGAGAGAAAAGACTAAAGGGAACTCGATTCTGTACTCCTCACGCGCTGTTCTCACACGCCGCACATTGGCGTTTCAGATGGCGCGCGAACACCGAACTGAATCCTCTTCTGAATCCTCTGAACAGACACATACACAAAAAATTATGACAAAATACCCATCTCGACAATAATTCAGGTAAACGCAGTCAGTTATATCTCAAGTGAACGAAAACAGCTGAGAAAGAAATCGGATGTGAAGTGTATCATTATATTAGATCCGTGCATCAGGTCTTAAAGGGACAGCAGTCTATAAATACTTCTGCTGTCATTAATGATCATCAAACAGCTGTGATAAATTCTATATTTAATTTATACAGTGAACACCATGCAGTGTTATTTTCCCTAATTATTAAATTTCTGTATTTGAATACTACCAACCTTATTTTATTTGTAACATATTCTGTTGTATTTATCTATGCTTGTAATTTGAGTATTTGCTCCTTATTTTTTACTGGCTGTTCTCTTTGTCTCTTTAAGCATGTTAAACTTCTTTAGTTAATCTATTAGTATTCGCTGTGGTACAAGAATACTTCTTCGCTTTAAGTACTAAATGGAGCAAGTAAATTGAAATAGTTTTCGTTTCTTGCTGATTCAAAAAAATGATCCGATCCTAGGTCAAAAACCGTAATGTGATCCGAACCGTGAGATTTGTTATCCGTTGTACCACTAGTATATGCATGTTGATTTTATCAGACGATGCTGCGATTTATAAATGAGTGACCCCTGGTTAACATGTTAAAAGGGGTTGTGTTTAGTCACTAATTAGTGTGGTATTTTTTGACAATATTCCCTCATCATGACAGTAAAATAGAGCATTATAAGTCAATATACTGCAGTATTTCCTATCTCAATCAGTAGAAAATATGGTTAAAACCCGGTCACGCATGAAAAAAAAAATACCGTCATGTACCATGAAACCGGTATCATTTTGAAAAATACCATGATATAAATTTTTGGTCATACCGCCCAGCACTAGGGTAAGTCGCTCATGGTATTTTGATGTCATACACCGATCGGTCTGCTTCAAGTTGAACACACAGCTGCTGCTGCCACCTTATGACAACAGATTTACACTTCAAATTAGGTAGTCTGTCATTGATGACAGTAGCTCATTGGAAAAGGATGGAAAATGCCCTTCATTTTGTTTGCACTAATAAATGCTGCTGCCTGCCATCTGCAATAACCAATAAAACGTTGTTCCATATTTTTTTTATATCGTCATAATTATCGTTATCACAAATATTCTTGAAATATAGTGATATAATTTTGAGGCTATATCACCCACCCCTAGTAACCAATCAATCATTTGTTTTTTTTAAAGATCCTGAATGTCCCATATGCACTCACTTTTATATTTATGAAATTTTTAGTGGTGTTTTTAAAGATCAAATTTAAGTGAGCGATAGATGACAGCAAAGGCAATCAATATAATATTAATATAGGCCTACTGTTCATGCCTAGTGCACATCATTCTATTTTCGTTAAAACAAAATGTATGAAAAGGCAGATGTTAAATATTTTTTATAGGTTAATAATCAGGGTCTGCACTCAGTTTGTGATACTCCCCCCCCCCCTGTTTCGTAGCCATTTTAGATAAACAGTATGGATGCCTCAATACAGTTAGCCCACGGTTCAATAAATACCACCGTTTTTGGTTTAGTTCTTTTTTGCTATTTTTAAATGCTATTTAAAAAAACCAGAAGTATTATTTTTATGGATTGGCCATTATTTAGTGCTATGAACACATGTAATGCCTCCCTCGCACCGAAAATCCACATATACATTATAGAAGAAATACAACTCAGGACGCTACAGGAAATCCCTAATATGGACAAAAACAGCGATCGCTGTAAACTTAAGAAGACAGAAACACTTTGAATGATGACATTCAAAGAGAACACTTAGACAATAAACACTCGACTGTGACAATGTATTGTTTATCTGTGTTCTTAAAACCACCTCGAGTATTTTAATAATTAAGTAACGTTATATTTATAATCCACTGCTAATCGCCGTTATTCCAGTGTAGAATTTATTTCTGCGTCATTCTGTGATAAGAAGCCACATCAGATCAAGAGGAAAATTATTTTAAATATTTGTCTGATGTTGTGCAGTAAAATAATGTTATAATGTTCTTTTTTGTTGTTGACCAAAAGGTTTAGTCATTACAAGGGAAGATCCTCGGTGTGTGTTGCTTTTTCAGATGCAGGCATTTCCTCAACTCAGCACGCAGACTCACGGACACACATACTGAGCCAGCTTGGAGAGAAATAAAACGCACAGAAATGTAAAAGCAAAACCTAAAAAAAACGCTCTGATTGGTTGAACTCTTCATCTTTTTCTGTTGCTTGTTTTGAATACTGCACGTGGACAGAGGCGTCACCAGGTTTTTTGCGTAGTTTAGAGTGACAAATCGTACCAGCGTACTTTGAGGTCAAAATGCGTATCTGCTACGCAAAATGTGTACAGGTTGGCAGGTCTGAAAATGCAAATCTGAAATGACCTTTGCACAATGAGTATCACAGCAATTGTCCAACGCTGCCAGCTGCCAGTCATCATTTATTTAGGTGCCATTTTAAAAGCTCTTTCTCTTGAGCTGGACTAGTGTTCAGGTCAATCAACCTTCAAAGTCACAAGAGAAGTCATCAGTCAGAGTGCTTGACCACCAATGAGAATAAACAACATGAAAGTGCATAGCTGATGAACTTCCTTCCTGTCTTGACAGAGACCTTTGTAATTTTGCTTTTCACTGCAGTAATCAATAAATCCTTTCCCACATCAGACATAGGGATGCTCCGATCCGCCTTTTTTCCCTCCGATACCTAGGTTGCGGTATGGCCATACCCGATCCGATACCATTTACCCCCCCCACCCCCCCCATTTACATAAGTGTGTGGGTTTTTTTTAACAAAAGAATTTATATATCCGGTGTGTGGAACTGATAATCATTCTTTCACAATCAGCTATACACAGACTACTTCATGACTAAGAAAAATAAATAAACCATAAATATTAAAAAAAAAGATAGGCCTATGTATATTTTAATCTATGACAAAAGTAGTATACACTAGGTTTTTCTAGAAAAATCAGTGCACAATAATTTAGAAATCCAAACATTTAGTGAAAACAATATTTTGTGGGGAACAAATAAAAGTGTTGGACTAAATGTGGTAAAATGTTACACATTGCTATTTGATTTATAAAATCCATTCATTAAAAACATTCTTATATGTTTAAAGGGGTCATATGATGCGATGTTAATTTTTCCTTTCTCTTTGTAGTGTTACAAGCTCTTGGTGCATAAATAAGCTCTGTAAAGTTGCAAAGACTAAAATCAAATCCAAAGAGATATTCTTTATAAAAAAAAATAAGAGTCAACCACGCCTACCAAAAAACGGCTCGTTCTAACACGCCCCAAATATCTACGTCACTATGTGGAAATATTATCATAATGCCTCCCAAATGTGCACGCAAAGAAAGAAGGAATGGTTTCAGGAACAGCAGTCGTGTTGAGGCAGTCATGTCAGGGAGACGCTGTGTGATTCAGTGCGAAAGCAATTGCACTTTATTTGGCCTTCTGTAAGTAGATGCAATTAGGAATCATTGGATTTATTTACAACAAAACAGCACAACCCAGATGTTTGAATTTGTGCAATGCATTTTATTGAACCTAGAAGAGTACCAAGCCTGCGCTTGTCAAAGAGGGGGCTTTGTAGAAACGAAGCGTTTGAGAGAGAAGGGGCATAGAGGACCTACAATAATGTAAAGTATTTGAAAAATAATGATCTTTTTGAACATTAAAGCATGTCAATATATTATTTTACACCAAATACACAAAATAATGATTTTTAAAAAGCATCATATGACCCCTTAAGTCATACTAGAATTAAAATACATTCATTTTAAATGTATAGCATATTTGTTAATAAGGCAACAACATATGATATACATGTAGGCCTGTCACGATAACACCTTTTTGTTGTGCGATATATTGCACCAGAAATAATTGCGATAAGCGATATTATTGTCATTTTAAAGACAATTTTATGCCACTGAATATATAATAATCATAATGTAACAGCATAATAATGCAAGAAGTCCTACACACTTCCAAATGACAACAAACTTTTAATTTAAGAAAATTTAGATCATGGACAGTGTTTCCCCTAGGTTTACGGCTTCGACGGGTAGATTCCGTTTTTTTTTTTTTGTTGACTCCGTTTTAATGGTTAAATTACATTTTATTAATCAAAAAGCATGTCTAATTAATTAAAATCATGAAACTTAAACAATTTAACATCAATTTATTAAAAGTTTAACAAAAATTACATGTTTAGGGCCCTATGAATTTTTTTTTTTTTCCAACCTTATGTTTTATTGTCAACTAATTCTGTTTTAGCATGTCTAATTTGAAAGTATAAAACAAGTTTCATTTATTCTTACGATAGCCTTATGATTTTTTTGCTCAGAAATTCTGTGTTGTATATTTACATTTTGTTTTAAGGCATAAAACATTAATTTAATCTATTTTTTAAGTAATGAAAATTAAACAAATTTTTTTTTTTTGGAAAATAAAGGTCATTTAATATTACAATTAAAACATTGAAGAAATATTGAATGCTTATTCCTTAAAAATAAGGTTTTAATAATTTTAGTAGTAGTAGTAGCAGTCTGTTACGTACATTCTACTCAACAATAGTAATATATTTCTGCCGCAATGCCTTTAAGTTAAACCGAACTTTTATTTTGATGGGTTACTGTGAAGACCTTTACATTTCTGTTTGTATATGATATGACAATAGTTTTACTCAAATGAAATGGTAAAATGCTAATTAAGTGACTCTCAGAGCAGCTGGAGATTATATTTGTGTATTCATATCATCATAGTGAGACGGCAGACTTAATTTCTATTTTAAATATGAATCGGAGTGGGCTTAACCTTGTTGTGTGTGTGGTGTGTGGTGTGTGTGTGTGTGTGTGTGTTGAGCGCCCTCTGGTGCTCGTGTGCAGTGATACAGAGAGCGCGACATCGTAGAGACTGAAATGAAATATGGCCCGTCGTGTAACATAATATAATAACATAAGCCATTATTTTTGCTTAATGAAAGAACAGGTATAGAATGTTTTATAAGAAGGTAACTTTAAATTACTTCTGTTTGTGACTTGGCGCTATATAGAAAATATAATTAATAAAATTAACGTGACCTTTCAAGGGGGCGGGCAACAGTTTTTGAGCCTTTCTTTTAACAGTTTTAAATTTCAGTTACTGTGCACGTTAAAAACTATTTATAGTCGTTTCTACGCCGTGTTCTGTTCTCACAGACACCCGGTAGCAAGTAACAAAACAACATTAAATTCCGGCAAGAAGATAAAGTCCTTTTTGCAAAATCATAGACATGTATTTACAAATCAAGTATGGGAACACAGAATTATCTTGGAGAGCTTATACCGAGCGGAACTGCTTACAAACGAAACGCTACCAGGCTTTAAAGGCTGAACTAATGACTGACAGCCACAGTGGAGAAAAGAGTTTGTGTGAACTTTAATGAAAGGACTTAAATATTCATATGTAGCTCACATTAAGCTATCGTATGGCTTCAGAAGTAACACAGAATAATTTGCACAATCTGATGAGAAAAAAAAATAAAAAATCTCCGATTTGGATCGGCTCTCTCTGACCGATACCCGATCTGAGAAAAATGGCACTATCGGAGCCGATACCCGATATGAATATCGGATCGGCGCATCCCTAATCACAAATGCTCCAAACTTGAAAAAAAAAAAAAGGTTATTTAGATAAAGATTGATAAAGGTTGTTTAAAACAAAATGTGGCCACTTACCACATAAAGTTATCTGTTTGTCATATCAAGTGAGAGATCAGTAAGGGACCACACACCCCTTACGTTCTCATTGCTGTTCATAGTAAGTTGATATTTACAGTCAAATGCAAAACACATCTAACTTCCAACAAAGATAAAACGTAGGAGTCGGAGATGCTACATGTCCACGTAGCAACCGCAGTGTGCTCTCCACGTGGGCTAGTCTTGCATCCTGTGGCCATGGAAATGTGAGTTTGTGGGGATTTGCTATACAGCTTCTGTGTGTTGCATGAGTCACCAACAAGAACAAGCAAACTGTAGAGAGAAAAGACCACTAGCACGTAGTATCAGCACCCTGGGTACAAATCACTCACTAAAACATCTTTTATCACATTTATCAGGGAAAACATGCCATTTACAAAGACAAGGCATATAGGACAAACACACCCAACCCTTGCCTTATTAATAGCTTACTGTAATACAAGGCCTGTATCTTCTCAGTCAAAGCAGGAGACCAGAGTTCAGATGACAGGGTGCCGCACAGACGGCATCTACAGTAACACACATCCCAGTATCTGGAGGAGATCAGCCAGACTGGGCCATCTGTACTGGAGTCTGTGTGTTTACTGTCCCACTGCTCCACACACAGAGAGAGATTTACACAACAGGTGTTGAGGCAGATAGAGGAGGAGCTGCTGGAAGGCTCAGATCCATGGAAATGTTCATATTGTGACAAGTAAACAGTAATCATGAGGATGTGCTTGTGGGTGAAGCACGCGCTGTCTTGAAATGTAAAGTAACTGTGACCTGTTCAAAAGTCTAGATGGCCCAGGTACCAGGGCTCAGAAAATAATCATGAAAATAATCTTAGGAAAATAAGAGTAGTTTGTAAAAATGCTCCTAAGTGCAATTATTGAAAATTCTTAAGTTCTAAAATATTTTTTAGTGTTTTCTGATTGTATGGCGGTTCTTGCCGATAAAAACTTCAACAGCTCTTTTTATGCTGCCTATAGATAACTGTAGTAATTATAAGTGCACAAAAAATGAATTTGGATAGTTGTTACTGAATTCAGCAAAAACTCACATAATGCATAATTAAGAACGATCTTTGTTTACACTATCGATCATTGATGTGACTTCAGAGACCTCATGCACATCCCTAGTAATAATAATAATATATATTATATGTAGCTAGTGTTATGTTGTAAAGGTTAACATTTGAAACTACAAATTCATTAAACATCTCACTTTTGGGGATTTGAGATAAGTTGGAGCTTTTCCTAACTTTGAGAGGTTATTTCCAATGATTTTTTAAGACCAATGTTTTCTAGATTTCTTGAAGTTCCTTCTTAGGTTTTGCCTTTAGAACAATTTTAAGAAAAAAAGAAAAAAGAAAAAGAAAAAAAAGAATAAAGAAATGTTTTTGGGAATACAAAATATTCTTAACTTTATTCTTAAGCAGTTAAGAAGAAATTTATTCTTAAGAATGTTTTGTGAATTTGGTCCCAGAAACCAAATCTATGACATGAGAAAAAGTAATGAGTAAAGAGTAAAACATTAATATTTTCCAAATAACTGACTATTAAAAAAATGCTCAACACATATGTTTATATGTGAAAATCATATCAATTATCAATATAGAGATTTTGGAGTTTTATTTGGGATCATATGATGCTCACAATGTTTGTCTCCGGTTCACATCACAAGACCACACTGTAACAACTGAAAAGCAGGCACAGAGTATGAACAGGAACAGGTACACCCTGCTGTATCAAAGGGTATTCATTTATAAGGCTGAAAAACACAAGTAGAGCTGTAAAGCATTAGGTCTAAAGGCGGTAAATGATTATAAGGTGTGTTTACTGGTCAGAGGTGAACACAGGGAAGTTGAGCTCGAGTTGTGCGACATGTAGTAACACTGACGCTACACTGTGCTCGATGACGACTGGTGCCGCCCATGTTTACCCAGAAAGACAGGTGACTGGCTCATGTTTCTGGTGCAAGTGTGTAACATTACAGAGACACGAAAACAGATGTGCATGCTGATCTAAAACAGTGCAGTTTAGTGCACGCAAACATTTACAATGACACCAAGTCTACACACTTTCTACCTTCAATAGTAAAGACAGAAATGCAGATCATAGACAGTGAGCCTCAGAGAGGGTGAGGGGCTGCCAGTAGGGCCTTTCGCACCGCTTTAGTTCCAGAACTAAATGTACAGTACTAAAGTACTGGGACGATTTTGCACGAACTATTTCCCAGTACCATTTAAAGGGTTGCATTCGCACCGAGAGTGTGTACTAAGAAGTGACGTAAGCCGTCGACAGCGACGTCATTTGTGCGCGGCGTTCAACAACAGAAACAAAGAACAACATTAACAACAGGAGGATGGAGGACGCTGTGATCGGAGCTGTGTTTTTGTTGTGTCTCGCGGGTTTCACAATAATGGACATGGAAAGTCGACGTATACATAAAGCAATTGAAAGAACGGGAAGGAGGACTAAGAATCTCCAACGACAACTGGCAGTGCTACATTTGATACAGGTGCCTGCACTTCAGCGTCCGTCCATCTATCGCTGTTCTCCATATTTGCGAAATAAGTTGACACAATGTTTACAGTATGTTTACACGGCGTTTTAAATCATGGCGGGTGAGGGCGTAATTATACGCTTTTGGCCAATCAATGTCTACTTGCATCACGATTAGTACCAGTTGTGCTGGTTAGACCCTGCTCTGGAGTAGGAGCTAATTTGGTTCTCGAAAAAGGCAGTCCGGTACTAAAATCGCACCCAGTTCCGGCAGTGCGAAAACGTCAAAAAGTGGGTAGTTCCAAAATCAGTTCTGGTACTATGAAAAGGTTCCCGCGGTGCAAAAGGCCCTAGTGTAATCTTCCTCTGGAATCAAACCCCCTGAGAGGGGCGGGGACAGGATGTGTGAGCCAGTGCTCCCCAGCTCATACAAAGGATCAGGGTAACACTTGATTTGGACTAGGCTGGTTTAAGCCTAGTCCAAATCAAGAGCATAATCTCATGAAACAAGTGACTGTGAGAGTGAGATGACAAGAGACACTTTGAGTGTTCTTTGTTTCTTGAGGAACTGGCAGCCACTGCAAGATTTCAGTGCCAATGTGTTAAATCATCACAGTCCTATTCCTGCTCAGAATTTCCTCTCTTCAACAGGAGGATTAATTTTACACGTGCATTAGTGCACTAGCTGCCACTCTATGAAATGCTATATATGGTATTTCATCTTCAACAGAGAATGACCAATATTACTTTATGACCATTAGCCATACTGGTCATGATAATAGAATATAACAGAACTGGTAATGTTATAAAACTTTAAAAACGTCACATTTTAAAAACTGGTAAAGATTAATATTTACAGTGGGTACGGAAAATATTCAGACCCCCTTAAAATTTTTCACTCTTTGTTATATTGCAGCCATTTGCTAAAATCATTTAAGTAAATTTTTTTTCCTCATTAATGTACACACAGCACCCCATATTGACAGAAAAACACAGACTTGTTGACATTTTTGCAGATTTATTAAAAAAGAAAAACTGAAATATCACATGGAAATATCCCTAAGTATTCAGACCCTTTGCTCAGTATTTAGTAGAAGCACCCTTTTGATCTAACACAGCCATGAGTCTTTTTGGGAAAGATGCAACAAGTTTTTCACACCTGGATTTGGGGATCCTCTGCCATTCCTCCTTGCAGATCCTCTCCAATTCTGTCAGGTTGGATGGTAAACGTTTGTGGACAGCCAGTTTAGGCCTCCATTAGCTCAATGGTTTGAAGTCAGGGCTCTGGAGTGGCTTCAAGAACAGTCACAGAGTTGTTGTGAATTCACTCCTTCGTTATTTTAGCTGTGTGCTTAGCGTCATTGTCTTGTTGGAAGGTAAACTTCGGCCAGTCTGAGGTCCTGGGCACTCTGGAGAAGGTTTTCGTCCAGGATATCCCTTTACTTGGCCGCATTCATCTTTCCCTTTATTGCAACCAGTCGTCCTGTCCCTGCCGCTGACAAACACCCCCACAGCATGATGCTGCCACCACCATGCTTCACGGTTGGGACTGTATTGGACAGGTGATAGCAGTGCCTGGTTTTCTCCGTCCTCCAGAAAAACCCATACCGCTTAGAATTAAGGCCAAAAACTTCTATCTTGGTCTCATCAGACCAGAGAATCTTATTTCTCACCATTCTTGGAGTCCTTCAGGTGTTTTTTTTTTTAGCAAACTCCATGCGGGCTTTCGTGTGTTTTGCACTGAGGAGAGGCTTCCGTCAGGCCCCTCTGCCATAAAGCCCCGACTGTTGGAGGGCTGCAGTGATGGTTGACTTTCTACAATTTTCTCCCATCTCCCGACTGCATCTCTGAGCTCAGCCACAGTGATCTTTGGGTTCTTCTTAACCTCTCTCACCAAGGCTCTTCTCCCCCGATAGCTCAGTTTGTCCGGACGGCCAGCTCTAGGAAGGTTCTGGTCGTCCCAAACGTCTTCCATTTAAGGATTATTGAGGCCACTGTGCTCTTAGGAACCTTAAGTTCAGCAGAATTTTTTTTGTAACCTTGGCCAGATCCGTGCCTTGCCACAATTCTGTCTCTGAATCTTCATGCAGTTCCCTTTGACCTCAATGATTCCTCCTTGCTCTGACATCACGTGTGAGCTGTAGGTCTCTATAGACAGGTGTGGCTTTCCTAACAAGTCAATCTTATAATCAACACAGGGACCTAAAATAAGGTGTAGAAACCATCTCACGGATGATCAGAATAATGGACGCACCTGCATTAAATATATATTGTCTACGCAAGGCTGAATACATAGGACCATGTGTATTTCAGTTTTTCTTTTTTAATAAAATCTGCAAAAATGTCAACAATTTCGTGTTTTTCTGTCAATATGGGGTGCTGTGTGTAACATTTAATTAGAAAAAAATTACTTAAAATTTTATCAAATGGCTGTAATATAACAAAGAGTGAAAAATTTAAGGGTCTGAATACTTTCCGTACCCACTGTATATAAAAACTATTATTATTATATTATTATTATTATTATTCTAGGGCGACAAGTCCTTGACTAAGATTTTTCTAAGTTTGACTATTAGTCGTTCATCAGCAATAAGTCACAAAACTAATCGAATTTTAGTATTCCCTTAATTACTTAGTATACGGGGAGAAAATGTTTTGAGTTTCAGGGCTGCGAAAGAGTTGTTTTAAAGGGATATTCCGCCCAAAAATTTAAATTGTCCTTATTAACTCACCTCATGTCGTTTTCCAAACCCGGAAGACCCATTCATCTTCGGAACAACAAATTAAAGGGGTCAAGAGATTTGCTAAAAAGATTATTTTTGTTGTATGGTATAATGAAATGTTTATAGCGTTTAAGGTAAAAAAAAAAAAAACCATTTTCCACATACTGTACATTATTGTTTCTCCTCTATGCCCCGCCTTTCTGAAACATGTCGATTTTTACAAAGCTCATCGTTTCTGAAAAGCGAGGTGTGCTCTGATTGCCAGCTATCCAGTGCGTTGGGATTGGCCGAATTCCTCAAGCGTGTTACGGAAATGTTACACCCCTTACCATAAAGCCATGTCCCGGAGCGATGAGACAAAAACAATAAAACCTCTTACAACGAGCCCTTTTGTTTGCATCCAGTGGGGACATAAGACAATTATAATGCTTATCTGTCTTTTATTACGCGTTGCTTGCATTGCGCCGCGTACACCTAAAACCATGTCTGCATTTGGTTTTACCGGAGAAAGACCAAACAACAAGCGCTACTCTAACACTTAACTCGCTTTGAATCAGTGGCCAATTCTTTTAAATATGAAACTTACATTTTTACGCGGCTTGAGTGAGTGGGCGGTCAGCGGGCTATAAGTGAGTGGCCGGCCGCGGACTGGGGGGCGTTAGAAAGTGCCTTTTTAGTAGGCGTGGTTGACTCTTAACTTTTATAAAGAATATCTCTTTGGTTTTGAGACTTTAGTCTTTGCAACTTTTACAGATCTTCTTTATGCACTAAGAGTTTGTAACACTCCAAAGAGGAAGGAAAAAATGAAATCGCATCATATGGCCCCTTTAAGTAGACTAGTGTACACATCAATTTACATAAAGAACTTGCCAACACAATACTTAAATATACACAGAACCCTCTTTTGTAGAAAAAAAAAACGACTAAATAATAATAATTTAAAAAAAACTTTTTTTCTTTCCCAACAGGGAATTACTAAAATAAATAAATGAAACAAATACCACAAACTGTAACACTTAGAAAAATATATTTGTACACATTTTTTTTTTTAAATGAACAGTCCTACGGACAAGTAACATGAAAATTTTTTGGTGCAAACAAAATAAATAGGCTAAAAAACATTTAAAAAAAAGATTCCGATTTCCGATTTTTCGCTAGTGTGATCTGCCGATACCGATTTTAGCCGATTCCGATTTTCTTTCTAAGAAATATAACTGACAGCATATACAAACAAAAATCTAATTTTCTTCAACGCAATGTTTTATTTTCATAAAAAAACACAAGAAAAAAGTCAGTAATAAAATAAGAACAAAAAACAAAACAAAAAATGCAAACACCACACAAAAATGCAATAGAAGAAAGAGAGCCTATGAAACAAGTTTTTCAGTTAAGTTGTTATTCATGTAAGAATCTAAACAGAAATTTAAAGTAATCAATGTGCTTACTTTAATTTCTGTAGTCTTCATTGTTAAAATTAAATACAGATTAATGCTTACAATTAAAGTTATAAAACGTTTTCAGTCAAGAGCAGAAAGTGATTTTTTTGATTAACATGACAGACAGCAGCAGGATTATTGGATTGCGGTCCCTTTAAGAGTTTATCCACGGGCCCAATATACTGTTATACAACATGCGTTCTCTTTCTCAACTATTTAACGTTCCGAAACTGACTGTTTAACTGAATACTCGCCAAGACGGGCATTTTGACATAATTTTGGAGTGATGTGACGGGTTTTTTTTTAGCACAGTTAGCCACTCATTTTGGTATTTGTGGCTCACAAGCTTTTGAGACTGAGCGCGGCTTGTGCGCTCCACTAATATAGATCAGTTCTGGTGCGAGCGCTTTTGGTACAAGCGCGAAATCTGCGGGAATGACTATAATGCACAATACAAGCACTATTTAACCGGGGCGAATGAGACGTGTGTGAGAGAGAAAGGGACGTTGGAGAGAAGAGAGCGAGAATGCACGGCTAAGTTATTGCCTGTGCCGCTGGTAACAAAACGGATCGGCTCAAAATCGGAAAGAAGTGAGACTGACCGACCAATCACCGATCCGGGCCGATCATGAGGAAAATCATCCGATTCCGAAATCCCTTGCCGGATCATCTCGGTGCATCCTAAGTAATCGTGTTAATTTATGTAATTATTTACTTAGTTTTATTGCGAAAAAGTGAACCAACTCCAGCGTAAGGCTAAAAGCAGCCTAATGTTTTTAATATGACTGAATTTGTATTTAACATGATAACAAATTAATAGAAACATCGTAAGTTACAAATTATAATGCTTACATTTCCTCAGTTATTCAAAAAGCAGCTACAGAAAACGAGCAAAGAACATTACCAAAGAACAACATCACAAGCTCAGTCTAGTGCGAGTTTATGCACTTTAAAAACACTCCAGTTAAACTCAGTGAATCTACATGATGAATAAATCTCTTATACTTCAATACACACCGTCGGTCTCATGTCGTCAGGCCATGACGTGCACTTGTTGTTGGTTCCGATTACACTGACATACACATCCTAGGGCTATACAATAGGTCATCCTGGCAGTGCCGTTCGTGATGTCAGCGCAGCCTGACAACAAACTCCTAAGGTCCCTTGTTCGAGTGTAGACCAGTGACACATGTCGAGCGCGTGCTTTATTAAGAACTCGTGCGCCCAGTCAGCATACACTGTGTCCATAGATGTGTGATTGCATCGTGGAATAATCGCAATCGAACTAACTCGCCTTATCGCTGCCTTAGGGGTCACCTGTGTGCGTGTACTACACTAACCGGCTCTACTCGTACGGAAAAAAAATATGCAGAAAACACAACAATACAGGGCCCGGCCCAACATGTATAATTAGAACACAATTGTATTCTTATCACCTTCAGGACGCAGCACTGTCTGACTGTCACATTCGCACAAAGAGTGGCATTCTGTCCCATGCCGCTGGGCTTACGCCATCCATTTTAGTTTAACTCAAGCCCGATTCCTGTACATACACGATACTATCGTCTAACGGCACAAACCCGACTGGCACGGACATAGTCACTATGTGTTTCTTCGTCCGCGATCCAAGCCAGGAACCATACTTCTCCTCCCGCCACCATGAATTGTGACGGCTCGTCACCTTACTGTGCGATTCTGTTTCCCCTTCGCCTACCTAACCCTAATGGAAAATTTAGTTGGCCAAGCCTCTTCTAGTCGACTAACGGTTAGTCGACTGTTAGGGAGCATATTTTGATCAAATAAATGTTTAGCATGACTTCTTTTCTGTCAAAAACACTTTTGAACAGTAGTGTTAAAAATATATACAAAGATACACACACAGAGGGATAATTTTAATCAAAAAATTTGTTTTCTTTAAAAATTACTATAGAATGAAAACAAATAAGTACCTTTAAATGCTCAAAACTAAAAATCCTTATCTTAAACTTTATGCTGTGGTGTCATAATAAATTTAAAGGAGAATTCTGAAGAGAGCAAGAGAAAAGACTGTGTGAAAGAGGCTCATCACAGTGTGATCTCAAAGTCTTCTGCAGTCTGAGCAGCACAAGAAAAGAGGCAAGAGGGAGGAGAGGGATGGGGGACGAGGTTAGGTTTACTGCAGCACACACAATGGCAGTTGTGATTTATGTGGACTGCTGGCCCAGTTCTGTGGGCTGTAGGGGGAAGCCCTCACTTACCAACATCTCATGTGCTGGCTCACACAACAGCAAAAAGTCAAGACAATGACCAGACTAAACGAGCTCTGACTGAGGTACATGCAGTAAAACTACTGTTACCATAAAGAAAGAACTTGGAATTTACTTACATGGTTTTACTATATCTGCATCACGTATTTCCCTGTTGATGTATTGCATGTACATTTCGAAATGTCAGAAGCGTATAAAACATGGCGGGAGCCACTATGTATATGTTCTCACATTTGGTTATATTAGTGTGTCATAATCAGGAACTTCATGAAGATCGGCTAGATGCAGTGAATGTCGAAAAACAATTAAAGATGACAGCCAGAATGACAGCATTAAATCTTAGAACGTATCACATCTTAAAGTGCATCCACAAAGGTTAGCAACATTAACTCACATATATGCTGCAGTGTGTCCTGTTGAAAACATGAACGAAAAATCTTGCCTTAAAGGGATAGTTCACCCAAAAATGATATAAATCTGATATAAAATTTGATGTTTATCTGCTTACCCCCAGGGCATCCTTGATGTAGGTGACTGTTTCTTCAGTAGAACACAAACTGAGATTTTTAACTCAAAGCGTTGCAGTCTATCAGTTTTATAATGCATGGCAATGGTAACAAAATCTATGAGTGTAAAAAAAACATGCACAGACAAATCCAAATTAAACCCTGCGGCTTGTGACGACACATTGATGTCCTAACACACGAAACGATCGGTTTGTGCCAGAAACCGAACAGTATTTATATAATTTTTTACCTCTGATACACTACTATGTCCAACTGCTTTGAGCGCGCGCACGGATTTCGGTGCGTGAGGTGTATAGCGCTCATGGCATAGTTTTACACAGCCGTCCATACTTGCTCTCTCCTCTCGCGCATATACGTCACTCATTGTTTACACAGTGCACAGTCATTGTAGGTACGACGGCTAATCAAAATGGTACTAACTTGCGCTTCTCCAGATTGTTCAAAACGACTTCTGAGCCTGCTCGCCTGAAGTAATGGATGATTGCTCTTCGGCTGGATATCAACACAATGTGACGAGTCGGCTGCCTCCCCCTAATTATCACCATCACGCCATCGGGCAAGGATGCTGGGCCGTCTAGTCCCTTCAAGCGTCGTGGGCAGAGAGAAGGACGAAGTCGCTGATAGAAGCCGCCACCCCTCGCGCCCCGGACCGGAGAGGGGAGCGCGTGCGGCCGCCGGACTCCACCCCTTACCTGGACCCTTCCTTCCTGACCACTGCCATGCATTATACGACTGATAGACGGCAACGGTTAAAGTTAAAAATCATCAAATGTGTTCTACTGAAAAAAAGTCACCTATCTTGGATGCCCTGGGGGTAAGCAGATCAACAGCAAATTTTCATTTTTGGGTGAACTATCCTTAAACAGAGCACACGTTTCTTTTCGTAATATCCCAGAAACGGCTTTTCTCTCTCTTATTGTACTTGGGTGTGTGTGTGTTCAGGCTTGACTAATCATAAAGCAAAAACTGACGCTTTAAATAAACATTTTGATCATCTCTAAACATTTATTCAGATGCAACACCTAAAAGTAATTATGTCTACTTACTGTCTATTTAACGTTTTAATTGGTGCAATTGATTATGGAAAAAATAACGTGCATGTGTTCATATATTGAACTATAACATATGTCGCTATAGTTAAGTAATATCACACAAGCAAGAGTGCTGTTTTTTTCAAATATCTGCACTTCCAAATTCGCTTCCAAATTAACATCCGTCGAAAGAGTTAGTTGGATGATAACTGAAAAGACCGTCACTCCATCATTACGACGTGACTTGCCAGCCACCTCTGGTTTTTAGTTTCATATTTTGAGTAAAGTATTCATTATTTTTTTTTTTTATTCTTTCAAATTTCCATACTCATTTTTTAAACCCATTTAATAGTCCTCTATTATTTGATCAGCATGCAATGTTGAACAACATATTCTTTCTAAACTACTTTTGAATAATGTCCTCTCTCTTCATGCGTTAACTATCTAACACAAATGTTTTTTAAATTATCTTTGTGGGCATATCTCCGCTAAAATTGATGTGATTAATTGTGATTAATAGATCTAGAAGTTAGCATCTCGTTGCACTCATGTGTTACAGATTATTTTGAATATGAACGGGCCTCCTCAAATTAATAATTTTACATGTATTTATGTATTTTTGTATCTTGGATTGACTCCATGTATACAGGTAGAGGAAGACAAGTTGAACTAGAATCCTAGTAGTATCCCTGGAACATATTTTGTCTTTAAAATACAACCCTGTAAATAGTATGCTGTGTTCAAATACGATACGCGATGTATCGTCCACAGAGTTAGACATACGAGTTCGAATACAAAAGCTGTCCCTTTATCGATATTGTGGCACGTGTGCAGCAGTGGACCGCACTTAATTTTAATACAAGAATGTTTAAAATTGAGTAGAAAAGTGCTAGGTTTCTAAAAAAGAATGAATAGAGCATACATAGGCTACAACAAGGTTTAATCTGGCCGCAGAGGAACACAACTGGGTTGCCTAATAAAAAGAGACGTAATCCCCGAAACAGAGACTCACACTTGCGCAATACAGAATTATCTGCTAAGTGTGTTACTTATCTTTATCAACCTGGCAACCCTGTGCTCACGCGCTCTCCCCACGGTGGATAAACGCGCTTGCTTTCTGAAAAAAGCGGTTAGCTTGCAGTTTAGCGATCTCCATTTCATAAATCCTATTCCCTCAAAAAGTTCATTCCCTCAAGTGTCATTTCACACAAGAGAAAGAGAGAGAGAGAGAAAGGATGTGTATGTATGAATTACTACCGTTTTGCCGCATTTCTCTATTAACAGTAAAGCTGTGGCTTTAATTCCTTTAGAAACAATGATGCTACCAGCTCCTTGTTGAGAAAGATAATGTAGCTCGAGCGATTAAGCTATTTAGTTGATAAAACTGCGGGGCAGCGCTAAAAAGTTTGTTCCTGAATGTCTGAGTTGACTTGATCTGTGTGTGTGACTGAACTTAACATTAACTGCTTCTGTTTCACACAAATGCTGGCGCAGACGTGCATGTTCGGCTAGAGTCGCTTTGAACTCGTGCATCTTCGGAAGCGGAGCTGCGCGGAAATTTACAAAAAATGTCGTGCACACCGCCACGCAAAACGACGTCACGTGCACTCAAAGCGAACTTCCGCCAACACCACGATGACGTCATATTTGCCGCGTGCACTTAAGCGAACTTTTATTAATTTTTTAAAAACTTGCGGACGTCTAGAGTATAATCAGCCTTAAATCAGCCTTGAGCGTGTGTACATTAGATACAGTGAAGACAGCGCTTTAGTTTAGAACTCTTCTCTTTTTTTTTTTTTTTTATTGTAGAGTGTTAATTTGTGCAATGATAACCTACCAGCAATGTAAATGATTTTTTAAATATATTAGAATGAGTACATTACAATATAAATTTATTAGAACAAGTACATCATTATTTGTGGTTTTAAAAACAATATGCAAACAATCAGAATATTGTACCTGG
Organism: Sinocyclocheilus anophthalmus; assembly: GCA_018155175.1. Classification (NCBI taxonomy): domain Eukaryota; kingdom Metazoa; phylum Chordata; class Actinopteri; order Cypriniformes; family Cyprinidae; genus Sinocyclocheilus; species Sinocyclocheilus anophthalmus. The sequence continues at coordinate 94,786 of JADLZN010001613.1, forward strand.
TGGGGAGTGCACAATTTAAACATGAAACATATGCCATTACCAATGGCACTATAGTAAGCAGTGTTTAATAAACAGCTGTTTTTCTAAATTCTGCTAAGGTGAAATTCAGTGCAGTCATGTATCGTGATATGTATCGTATCGTGGCCTCTGTATCGTGATACGTATCGTATCGTGACTTTGCTGGTGATACACAGCCCTAGATTTTTAAGGATGAGAATTTATTTGCAACAATGAAAGAAATGACTCCAGACTCGACTTGGACTAATGAAAAGACTTGACTCTGGCTCCAGCTTAAAGACTTCAGACTTGACTAGGACTTCAGATGACAGACTTGTGGACATGTCTGGTATGAAGTAAGATGGCCAAATAAGAGTAAAGGGCTTACAGTTTGGCCTCATAAACCAATTAGGCAAATTATTGAGTAATTAAAGATTATTTTACCACCCTACCTGCTGCAATTACAGCACAGCAAGACTGTGCCATGTAGTAAACTGTGCTTATGTTTTAAGCATTCCCGTGATGCCAAGAAACTAGAAAATGTGTTTAATAAAAATACTTTGTTGACATAAGAAAACACTTGCATCACCCTCTGACTGCTGTATTTCAAGGAAGACTGCACACTCCAATATAAACACAGGCCTGGACCGCAGACAGAAGGTAGTTACTTTCACTTCTCTACAGATCTTATCCATCCAGCGAGCAGTGACTGTATGCTTGGAGCAGACAGCTGCAGACAGTCACTCCACTCAAGAGAGCCTCGAGGGATGGGCTTAGTGGGAAAAAATGGCTCGTGCAGCAGAGAGAGGAAGGGGACTAGGGGTTAAATGTGTTTTTACAGATGAATGAAAGACATAATCTGGCCCAGGGCCATCACAGAAAGAGTAGATGCTGGTCGGGTACGTATGGCCAACATTTGAGGTTCAACTTCTACCGAAATTTCTGAAATAAAAAAAAAATAAAAAAAACATATGCTCAGATAGCCTGTTTAAATCAGCTTCAACACAACCAGTGTACCAAAGATGCCATCAGCCTGGACAATGAAATTGTTTTGACTAAAACAAGGGTTTTAAAAGTACAGATGCATCTCAGTAAATTCGAATGTCGTGGAAAAGTTCATTTATTTCAGTAATTCAAATCAAATTGTGAAAACTCCTGTATTAAATTAAATGCACACAGACTGAAGTAGTTTAAGTCTTTGTGATGATTTTGGCTCACATTTAACAAAAACAATTCACTATCTCAACAAATTAGAATACTTCATAAGACCAATAAAAAAACATTTTTAGTGAATTGTTGGCCTTCTGGAAAGTATGTTCATTTATTGTACATGAGCCATAGATGCTCTTGGGGTTCAGGTCTGGTGAGTTTGCTGGCCAGCCAAGCACACCGACACCATCGTCATTTAACCAACTTTTGGTGCTTTTGGCAGTGTGGGCAGGTGCCAAATCCTGCTGGAAAATGAAATCAGCATCAAAAAGCTGGTCAGCAGAAGGAAGCAAGAAGTGTGCTCCAAAATTTCTTGGTAAACGGTTGCAGTGACTTTGGTTTTCAAAAAACCCAATGGACCAACACCAGCAGATGACATTTGCACACCCAAATCATCATAGACTGTGGAAACTTAAACACTGGACTTCAAGCAACTTGGGCTATGATGAGCTTTCTCCCCCCTGTCTCGCCAGACGCTAGGGACCTTGGTTTCTAAATGAAATGCAAAATGTACTTTTATCTGAAAAGAGGACTTTGGACCACTGGGCAACAGTCCAGTTCTTCTTCTCCTTAGCCCAGGTAAGACGCCTCTGACGTTGTCTGTGGTTCAGGAGTGGCTTAACAAGAGGTATACGACAACTGTAGCCAAATTCCTTGACACGTCTGTGTGTGGTGGCTATTGATGCCTTAACCCCAGCCTCAGTCCACTCCTTGTTTAGTTCATTCAAAATCTTGAATCGATTTTGCTTGACAATCCTCATAAGGCTGCGGTTCTCTCAGTTGGTTGTGCATCTTTTTCTTCCACACTTTTTCCTTCCACTCAACTTTCTGTTAACATGCTTGGATACAGCACTCTGTGAACAGCTTCTTTGGCAATGAATGTTTGTGGGTTACCCTCCTTGTGAAGGGCGTCAATGATTGTCTTCTGGACAACTGTCAGATCAGCAGTCTTCCCCATGATTGTGTAGCCTAGTGAACCAAACTGAGGGGAAACTCAGGAAACGTTTGCAGGTGTTTTGAGTTGATTAGCTGATTGGCATGTCACAATATTCTAATTTGTTGAGATAGTGAATTGGTGGGTTTTTGTTAAATGTGAGCCAAAATCATCACAATTAAAAGAACCAAAGACTTAAACTACTTCAGTCTGTGTGCATTGAATTTATTTAGTACACAAGTTTCACAATTTCAGTTGAATTACTGAAATAAATGAACTTTTCCACGACATTCTAATTTATTGAGATGCACCTGTATAAGGGTTTTAAAAGTATAAAAAGCCTCATGTGCATCTCAAATTGTGCTCAGTGCTCAAAACTGACCTGATTTCAGTATCACTACACTTACAAGAGCACAAAATTTTAGGGGCATGGGCAAGATGCAACAAAAAGACAAAAATAAATAATAAAAAAAACACAAAGGACAGAACATTGAATGCCAGAATACATCTAGAGTAAAAACCTCCAAACTTCCTATTTTGACTCGAATGAAAAGCAACAAAAAGTCGTCAATCACGGTGTAAAATGTAAAAGTGTCCAAGGTTTTTATTATGATAATAAAGTTTATGAGTTTTGATCAGGTGTCAGATGACACTCACGCCAAATCATTTTCAACATTTGCAGAGTAATTTTCACTTGCAAATGAGTGAAACGCTTACTGTACAGCCCTGAAACTACATCCAATCAAGAAGACAGATTTGCAGTGAGAGCTAACACAGACCTCGTGACTGCTAGGGCTGTCGCGATAACCGCAATATCGCAATACCCCGCTATTGATGAGCAAACCGCAGAGGAATGCAAGAACCGCAGCAACCGCGATTTTTCAGTGTTTTCTTTTTTCGTAAGGTTATGCCATTCTCGATTTACACTTCATGCATGTGGACTGAATATTAAACAAGTTAGTAATGATAACATAATGTGTACCATGCTGATTTGTACAGAGGCTCCGTAGATTTGCACTTAACAAGCCTAAACAGACAGTGAATGAGAGAGAGATCGACTGAGCGCGTGCGATTACTTGCGTCTGTCCTCCAGGCCGAGTCATATATATTTGTGAAAATAGGTTGTCATATCCAAGGAAAGCGAAATCTCTGTCTTAGCACCGACACATAGCTGGTCAGCTGAGCCTTCTAAAGTGTGCACTGCTCAAAAGGTTCAAATTATTTCATAACAGCGATGTTTCATTACGGAGCCTTTGACAGACAGACATCCGCAGTTTTGAACGTAGTGACTGACAGCTTTCCATCACCTTGTGGCGCAACACTGTAACTGTACTGACCGACAGCCCGTCTAGAACGCGTGCGTGCAGGTGGAAATATCAATAGAAAGTCTCTTGTCCAGTCAGATTAGAAAATCAGATTACAACTAGGCTAACTGTTATACATATAGGCTAACGATAGCCTAACGATCTTATTGTCAGGTTTATGTTCTGTTAAGTGGACCATTATTTTGTCATTCTCTTCTGTTTACTTCACTTCCTTTTCAACACTATTTGGTTTCGGTTTCATTGTCTTCTGAATATGACCTCATTAGTTATATCATACACATACACACAAAGTATATATAATATATATATATTATATATATATATCTATATATTATATATATATATAATATATATGTGTATATTTATGGCGGTAAAACCACATACCGCGCTATTGAGCCACTCAAAATTACCGCAAGGGAAATTCACTAACGCGACAGACCTAGTGAATGCTGCTATGCTAATTTCGAGGTGTGCCATTTTCACTCACAACTGGAAAGCAAAAACTCCTATACATGGGATGTCACAAAGAGAGATTTATCTGAATTTCCAAAACAAGGTAAAAATGACAACGGTCCTGACTGAAAATTTACTGACATTTTAGTAAACCAATGAGCATCAGCAGCTGGATGAAGTAAATGAAAAAGGAATATCAAAAAGGCTAATAAAATAAATATATATAAATACATACATAAACATATTTTAAAAATGTTCAAACTTAATTTAAATGCCTCCTCCTTGCTGTTTAATTGCTGCTGTACTGTGTAATATTAATTGACATGTCCTGACTATAGTTTTAGGTTTAAGGTTTAATTTTAGTTACTTGTAATTATGCATAATTTACTGTTATTACAATAGCAAATACATGTAACAAGTGTAACAAGGACACATTTAAAAAATGTGTTACCAAATACTTTGATGAAAAATGACAATTTATACAATGTTTTTTTTGTTTTATACACATCAGGATATAATGTAAAGTATAATTTCACACCCTTTCAATGCACAAACATGTAGTTCACAGGTAAGAGAGGAACACCTTCTGGACAAGTGCCTATGAATGAACATTAGATGTATAGAGCAGGGCAAGGAGGAGCCCTGCATAGATTAAACCTGTTCTGCAGACAACACGGCACAAATCTGTTATGAAAGAGCTGTACTGGGTGCCAGTAAGAACGGAGGAAGGCTTGAAACCTTGACCTAAAATAAAACATAAAACTAGCATTTTTTTTTAACTGCGAGTCACGGCTGATAAAGGAGGACAATGCCGACAGAGCTGCGATAATAATCCTGGACATTTAATATGTGCAGCTGGGTGGGAGACGTCAGATTAGCAGAAAGATCCTACTATGTAACCAGTCACAAGATCTTCCACAACTGTCAAAGCCAAGGAGAGTTTCACCCTCCCAAACCCTTCAGGGAAAACGTACAGACTTCACATTTCTGAAAGCTTCCCCAGGAACCTCCTAAACCACAGACGTATGTGTGTGTGATACACTTGTTAATGATTAAACTACAGCTAATGCCATTACTGTGCTTTGTGAATGTGGATGAGGGCATTCTGGGTTAATCCAGTTAGCGCTTAACATCTCCGAAGTGAGGAATTTACTGTGACGAGGCGGGTGCTCGACTGTCACACAATAGGACAGAAACAGCGAGGATTAGAGATTGCATAGTGACTAAACACGGTGGAAGCTTCACGTTGATGTTTTCGGAGGGTGTGATGGGGAATTCCTTGAATACTGTCGGCTTTGGCTAACAGTTTTATCAGTGGCAATACAGGGGCCTCAGTTCCCAGACTGTTTAGCAACATGTTTTCTCATGTAAACCAACTCCTGGAAAAGTCTGAAGGCACTTTGTGAGCCACCCATAGTGCTCATATTAAAATATGAATTGGCAAAACACTTGATCTGAAGTCATTTGCTGCTCATCGTTTGGTCTGAGAGGTAATTTCCCACACTTAGTCCTGCTTTGTGCCCTGCATTAAACTCAAACGTTTCTATTTTTAGACTTGCTATAAAGGTGCTTTTCTGAACTATACGTATCCAAGCATTAAAGTGAACATAAGCCGTTCAGGTGGGGAGCTGCAGTGAACAAGAGCACCTAAACCTCCATCTGTTCAGCTTAAAGTACTGTGCCAGGCCACACATTTGACCCTGTCTATACAAGCAGAAGTTTTTACATGAAGCTATCTTCTACAGACAGCCTCAGCACAACATACTGAAACACTTGACAACGGCTCACACCCAGCTGCAAAGGGTCACGGCATGAGAAGCATTAACATGAGTCATGGTACAGCGCTAATCCCAAATCCTGCACTATGACCATGTACATGGAGTTAAGATGTGGACATTATCCATGCTGAAAAGCAGTCTTTAAGAAAAGCATTAAAGACATCTGATGTTATACTGAGAGAGCATCACAAGCAGGAGCTAGTGCAGCAGAGCATCCAGAGTGAGTCTGGGAAAGAAGGAGTTGTAAGCAGCTTAAAGCCCATCTCAAAGCACATGGTGGAATAGCGACACATGGAGTCACCATATGGCCTTCTCAAAAGCATAGGCTCAGGCCTGCTGAGACCTTCCATCTATGTCTTACAGTAAATGTGTAACAGAGCACTACTCCGATGAAAAGGGCACTACTGCGAAAACTGGAACAAGTTAATGAAAAAAATGTAAATATATATACAGTATAAAGGCAAATATGAACTAAACTAAAAATCAACCCCTTTAAATGCTACAAGTGAGTTGGGGCATCATATAATAGGGTCAAAGACGTTAAGATGTTCACGTCAAAAGAAATTTACAAAAGTGATTTTATGTCCATAGAAAGCACAATAAATGTAAGTAATAGGGATTCATTTTAACCGTTTAACCGACCGTAAGAATTTTGACCGATTAATACAATCAGTTAAACGGTTTAAAGGGGTCATATGATGCGATTTCAATTTTTCCTTTCTCTTTGGAGTGTTACAAGCTCTTTGTGCATATAGAAGATCTGTAAAGTTGCAAAGACTCAAAGTCTCAAATCCAAAGAGATATTCTTTATAAAAGTTAAGTGTCAACCACGCCTACCTAAAACGGCTCGTTCTAACACGCCCCCACATATCTACGTCACTATGTGGAAATATTAGCATAATGTCGCCCAAATGTGCACGCAAAGAAAGAAAGGTGTGGTTTCAAGGGACAGCCTAGTGTTGCTGCAGCCATGTCAGGGAGACTCTGTGTATCAGTGCGAAAGCAAAAACACTTTATTTGGCCTTCCGAAAGTAGATGCATTTAGGAATCATTGGTTTTAGATTTATTTACAACAGAACAGCACAACCCAGATGTTCTGGATGACAGTTATTTGAACCTAGAAGAGTACAAGGCTGGCTGTGCAAAAAGGCTATTTCTAAAAAAAAAGGGTAAATTCCGACTTTTGCTATGACAATCTGGCGCTTCTGAATCACCGACTGTAAGTATGTTTTGTTATTAGTTTTAAGTATTTGCTATTGACTGTTCAAATGCGGAGTTTTGCGCAGCGCAGGGTAACGCGTTGTGTGTGTGAGGGGAACAGTGTCATATCACAGGAGAGTGAACTGCCTGTCATAAATCATAGCACGTCGCTTGTGTCTGGCCATCACTGTTTCTGTCACGCGACTCTGTTGCCCTTCCGGGCTTGAACTGATGGTAAAACTAATGGCATTACTTACATCTTTACATTTATTTTGAAAGATGAAGCATCATATGAATAAGAGCGTTACATTTCCTACGAGTGCTTGTGGTGTTCGGCCAATCGCAATGCACTGGGTACGCTGGCCAATCAGAGCAGACTGCGCTTGTCAATGGAGGGGGCTTTGTAGAAAACTAAGCGTTTGAGAGAGGTGTGGCATAGAGGACCTACAATAATGTACAGTATTTGAAAAATAATGTGTTTTTTGAACATTAAAGCATTTCAAAATATTCGGTTACACCAAATACAGAAAATAATGATATTTTAAAAAGCATCATATGACCCCTTTAAAAGTCATTTTTTATAGACTATTTTATTATGATAATGAGCAGGCTGCATTGTCAAGGTAGCAATGCTTAACTGGATCTTTAAAATAGATCCCAAATAAAAATTACAACGAATTAGTATTTTGGGTGAAAGTAATTAGTCTTTTAATATGTCATAAATAGATTTTTTTGTTGTAAATATGCCCGACAAGATTGTTACACTGAATGACATTTTAGTGGGTCTCTTCTGAAAGTCAGGGGGAACATTGTTGATATTGTATTGGTTGCTCAGAAAACAAAAAACAAAATGCAATTAAATTAAACAGAAAACTTTTTTATTTGGGGGGGGGGGGTGGGTGGGGGGGGGGGGGGTGGGGGGGGGGGGGGTTGGGTGGGGGGGGGGGGGGGGGGGGGGGTGGGGTTGGGGGGGGGGGGGGGGGGGGGACACAATTTAAAGCATATTACGCTTATTGTTTTAATGCTTAAACCCTTTTTCGTCTTTGACCCAATACACATGAAAAATTGATATTACACTTAACTTTGCTATTAAATTATTAGTTTAAAAAAAAAAAAAAAAAAAACTTTATGTGAGCATTACATGATGGCAAAAATACATTACCAATACACACTCCCACCGTCTTTTTTTTTTATGTTTTTGATGCTCACTAAGGTTGCATTTATTTGATCAAAATACAATAAAAACAGAAATATTTTTACAATTTAAAATAACATTTTTCTATTTATTGTTTTTTTTCCTGTGATGTCAAAGCTGGATTTTCAGAATCATTACTTCATTCTTCAGTGTCACATGATTCTTCAGAAATTATTCTTTTATGCTGATTTGCTGCTCAAGAAACATCTCTTACCATCAATGTTGAAAACAGCTGGTTAAAGGGGTCCTATTATGCTTTTTCACTTTTTTAATTTTAGTCAGTGTGTAGTGTGTATGTTTGGGCATAACAAAGATCTTCAAACTTACAAATCTCAAAGTCCACTCTAAAGGGAGATATTTCGTTTTTTTTTTTTTATCCCTTTTCAAGAACTACAACGAATTGCTCGTTTGGACTACAGCGTTGTTTTCCGGGTTTTGCGATGTCACAAAGCGGCTCATTAGAATATCATTAAAATAATTCCCGCCTATGGAAATTGGAATGGTTGGGGGGTGGGGAGGGGCGAGGTCGTGGTTAGAACGCTTGGTTGAGTGAGTGCATCAGACAAGACCACAACGAAGAAGAAGTGCTGCTGTAGCATAAAGTTTTCGCAAGTTATTACGCATGCACCTGAATATTATGTAAATATGTAGGTTACAATTATGAAAACGTTTCTTATAATAAATTGCTGACAGTACAATACTGGACAATGTTGTAATCTGCAGAATTTCACACTTCGATTAGTATTTCTGAAGGAAACCGACTGTGTTCAGAAAATTTTGGATGTCATTTTCGTTTCATCTTGCATGTAATGTCTGATAAAGCACCGTTTGTGAGCGGAGCGCTGCTTTGTGTACAGCCGTTACCAAGGAATCCTTGATCTCTACCAATTCCAACAGCGCCTCCTGCTGGCAGAGAATTAATTTGCTATAATATCCGCCACAATAATAAATAAAGAATCAACTGTATAAGTTTTACCATACCTACTGCACGATTCATGCCGATATTCTTTCGGGGTGAACACATAAAGTTTTTTCAGCCTTGTTCCATATGAACCCTGGCGATTTGGTTTTGGTACCACACCGGGGGGCTGCACATAGTGTACATATTGTGATCTACTATTCAATATAACTATAAAACAATAAATAAGTAATAGTGATAATATTATTGCACTTTAATTAGTTTTTTTTTAATAAAATAATAAACAAAATAACGTGTGATAATACTATTATATTTTAGAATAAAAAGGGGGTATTAAATACAAACAATTATTTTATAGTAAACTTAAAAATAAAGTGGTAATATATACTTTTTTTTTTTTTATATGAATTTTCATCATTTTCAAACCTAAAACCAACAAGCTTTTATTTTTTGGCGGTTGCCGGGCAAGTTAAGTATATCGCTTTCCCGGGTTTATTCGCTGCCGATTTGAAGAGCGGCAGTGATTGAAATTTCAGTTTGCATTGTTGTTTTGAAACGCAGCGTGTAGCCTAGATGTATGCTTCAATTGTAATAGAAATGTTAATACCGTACAGTTTGTCGATCTACAAATGGTAATTGTGCATTACAGCTGGCATCCCATGTCGATACGCAAATGCGCAGTCAGAACTTATTTATACAGCGCATTTTTTATTTTGGTCACACATGCGGACCTTTTGACCACTTATGTGCCCCCTGGTTTATAATGTTAGAAATTAACGAACAATAAACATAATACATATTCCTTATCTGCACATGCGTTATTTTTAAGCGGTTGTTGACACTATCTAAAACGTGAGTTAGGCCAAAAAAACAAAAAAAACAAACAACAACATACGTTACCACTCTAATGTCTAGCAATATCTGTGTGTGCAAAGGTTCTGCGTGATTCTCTTGTTCAATATTCTCGGGGTCTGAATCCAGCTCAAATTGATATGGCAATATTGACACCAGCCTTAACTGTACCGGAGCAGATGGAACTTGCTGCTTTGGCAAGAGGCGGGGCAGTACTGAAACACCGCCAATCACAACCCAGAACTAATCGAGCCGTTTGAGCCAGGATGGGGAGAAAGGTATTGTAATAATGTAAATTATGTGAAAACTAATGTATTTTTCAAACCAACAAGCATGAGAGCATGTTCTAGTACACCCCCAAAACAAATTCAAGACATTGTAAAAGAGCATAACAGGACCCCTTTAATATTTTTTCGTGAAACACTGACACACTTTTTCAGGATTCTTTGATGAATGGAAAGCATTTATTTGAAAAAGAATCTTAGGCAACAATGTAAATTACTGTCCCCTTTGAGCTATTTAATGCATCCTTGCTGAATAAAAGTATTAATTTCTCTTTTTCTATTAATATCTACTGATCCCAATAAATAAAAAGTGTATAACAAATGTTCTGTGAACTTTGAGTAAATGTGTTGTAACTAGTGCCAATCAACCGTTTAAAGTGTTCATTTAAAGTTAGCAATTGTGTTTGCAACCAACCTACTATTAAATTATATAAGAAAAAAATTGTATTAGGGATATATCGGACATCGGCCAACACTCTCCCTAAACCTCTGTATGAGACATATCAGTCGACCACTTCTAATGCTCCAGACCTCTTTTTTCAGACATGAGCTGCCCTGAATTTTCATTTCTCTTTCACTCTCTCTCTGCCACAAGGTGAGGGGAAGCCATATGCCAACTGTCTGCACACAGTATACACATACACAGACCTCCAAGCTCAGGGCCTGATCTGTCCGCTCGGATCAGCTATTCCACATCATGGTCAGAGGATCCTGTGCCGTTCTGTCTAGCCCTGTTAGTGTTGCTGACTAGACTGACTAACACAGATTGAGTCTTCTGCCAATGAGGCTATGCTAACAGTCCTGGCATTATACGGCCTACAGAAGAGCTCTTCAAATGACTGGGCAGTAGTTGTCAACGGCATACAGTAGATTTAATGTTGCATCAAGCATATTTGCTTATTTTGTTATTAGTGTACTTTAGGGAACGCTAGCTCTGGCAACCCACCAACAGTCTCTCGTGATTCTTATGAGCGGATGTAAATGCTCAAGGAAAAAAAAAATACTCCTTGTGTGTTTACTGTATGTAGACTACTGGACTTGATTCACAGCCAAGTCAGCAGGATCTCTTTCTCTCATACACACACACATTAACAGAACATAGAGGAAATCCAAATTAAAAGGACAAAGCAATTAGCTTTTAGCGTTGTTTAGCGCCAGATGTGTAACATGCTAAAGTGCCCCCAAAGGAGGCTAGACTGTCAATTTTAGACAGCAGCTATTTTGCCATTTCTTCATTTTTTTTTTTTAAGTGTGGGACTGAGCATATGCTTGCAACATCTCACAAAATCGACAAACAAGGCATCAAATACTCCATGAATACGTACTATAGACAACTGTTATTTCAACCTCAGTACAGAATAATTCCCACAACTTTTGAACAATAAATTGCCATTACTCTTCCAATTACTTTTCCAAATGTTCAGATTACTAGATAAGAACTTAAAAAAAACACTACTGACAAAACCTATGTTTTTTCATGCTCTGGTCAATTTTGAGCTATTTTGTATTCATACCATGTCTTCTGTCAGACTAGTGAAAGGAAAACATGTAAAACATTTTAGCATTTAATTTAATACACTTTATATAATTGCATCTGTAGATTTCAATTACAATATATATCTTTAAAGGCTGTTTTCTCAAAATGAGCTTTTTCCCCTCACGAGCTGGTCAGTTGCACTTACAGTAGCACATACACAAAACTTTCCAATTCTATTCCAATCCAAGTTGTTGTTTTTTTTACAGAGGGCTTTGTTCATACATCATTCTCCTGATTTCTATAACATTTTATTCCTAAAAATGTCTATCTGTTGACAGTATTCCCCTCTGCAATACCAGTACCTGAAATACCTTTAACTATTACCTTTAAGTATTATGATATCTTTTCATTCAAAATTTAAGCTATTCACCGGTGGTGTCTTCCCCTAAATCACTTTATAGATACTGCACCCACAAATACACCAAGAGAACACAACAGAGAAAACTCCTAGCCCAGGAAACATCTTACAACTAAACATAAAGTGACTTAAATTTCCCTAATATTTCAAGCTTTCTATGACCGTGGGAAACCTTGAAACGAGAGCCATGGTTTAACCACATGCATGCGTGTCAACATCACAACAGCTACAGCTCTATGCATAATTTACATTTGAGGCTGCATGGCAAGCAGAGATGAGTGTAAATAGCAGCGTCTTACCTTGGGCAGCTCTCTCAGCTGGTTGGCGTCCAGGAGCAGTTCCTCCAGACTGCGGTTGTAGCGGTAGATCTCATCGGGCACCGCAGTGAGCGAGCAGTGCCGCTTATCCACGGACTCAACGTGACGGTTACACCGCCACAGCGGGATACACTTCAGCATGTCCCGGAGCACTCAGCCCCTCCGCATCGGGGACTCACTCAAGCAGCCAAATGATGGGGATCCAGGCTGGTCCTGGCGCGTCTAACTCCCTGGCCTTTATCCACCAAAACCAGTCAAATAAAAGTCCCTGTGCGAACGATTCTCCTGCAAATATACACTAACTCCAATGATAGCAGGGGACATCCAGATGATCAGTCCAGTCAGCCTTCCATTAAATATCTCCTCATACACAAGCCGAGTTACTCAGCAGATTCAGTTCGGTTCAACATAAGCCGCGTGAAGTCAATAAAACACACATTTTATGTGCCGTACAGTTTTGCAGCATAAACAGCTCCTCGTCGAATTACACGAGAGATTATGTCGCACGGAATAACGTTAAGTGACTCCGCGTTAGCATGGAGAAGAAGCGGAGATTAAATATGCCAAACTCGTTGGTTCATGTCACGCGCTCTTTTATCACGCATGTTGTGTCTTGTATTAATAAAATGAGGTCCAATAATCAAACTACATCGTGCCCGTGAGGCTGCTGTAGACACGACGGTATGCTACAGCTAACTGATTAGCTAGCTGCAGAGCGCTGTAGACCACCAACCGCTACAAAACACACAAGCCAGCCTCTAAACAAAGACAAAACAACTCGAAACTACTTACAGACGCGTGTGTCGCTGAGATATGCGAGGGCTGTAATGATGAGATCACAGCAGCAACAGGCTAAGAGCAGCAGGCCGGTTGTGTGTGTGTGTGTGTGTGTGTGGTGTGTTTTGTGTGTGTAATAGTGTAATGTGGGGGGGGGGGGGGGTGGGGGGGGGGTGGTTGTAGGGGGGGTGTGGGGGTGTGCTGGGCTGATCTCAGCCGCTCCAGAGACACTCCACCGGCTTTGTGCTCCTCTACTGCCCGTCCTGATATCGAGTCCGGACCGATCCGTCACAAGCCTCTCTGTCCTCCTCAGGTAGCTCGACGCCCCTCCTGGGCTTTATCTGCCGGGGAATTTCCTGCTCTTGTAAGCGAGTGTGTGGAGGTTCTGAGTTAAGTCAGGCTTCAGTCGCTGATCCACTCCCAGCTCCGCCTCACTGTTTTGAGTCTCTCTGAGCGCCTCTCACACTCCACACAGCAGAGCAGTGAGAGATTCCTCCGGATGGCGACCTCTAGGAGTCTGGAGGAAGAGGAGAGGGAGCGATGAAGTCCAGCTAATGCACGTGCGCCACCCTGCGGAAAGAACCGTGTGGTTGGAGATAATTTTTATTACCACACAAAACCTTTTTCTTATGTGATAGTTCTTTCATTTGTCTTCTAAAGAAATTATTATCAATACTATAAATAGTTCATATTGTTCACAAAGACAAGTATATTTGTTCCATTTACATGTACACTTATCTTTAATTTTCTAAAGTAGCCTAACCAATTTCAAATATTGAAATGCCTTTAAAGATAACATTCTACAAAACTAATTTGATCTCTCTCTCTTTGTGTATGACAAAGAGACAAATGTGTATAATGACATGGGTACTAAAATGTAAACATTATGTACCCTCTTTTTTTCCCTTTCCTTTCCTTGTTCCTTCTTGTTGAGGCATGTGACATATTTTTGTTATATAGTGAGATATGGCACTGTACATGCTACTTGTTGACAATAAAGCATTATTAAAAAAATAAAAATAAATAAAAACTACAACGCAAACATGGTGTATGAGGACACTTCCTGTGTCCCCGTAAAACGAAAGGCTTAAAAAACATACATATGGTGTTTTATGAAATTCAAAAATTGGCAGTAGTTTTCTGTAAGGGGTAGGTTTAGGTCTAGGGTTGGTGTAGGGCGATAGTACAGTATAAAAACCATTATGCCTATGGAGAGTCCCTGTACACCACAAATGAAAGTATGTGTGTGTGGTTCTCAAACTTTTTGACTTGAACTTTTGGCCCCCGTTTGTCCAACACTATTCAAAGACCCCACATGTTGGCTTAAGTATTTCCTTTAGTATTTCTGCTGCAAGTATGACCATGCCGCTTGTTTTCAAACTCTTTTATTTTTTTAACAGAAACTGGGTGTGCTGACTGCTGATATATTGAAAATAATTAATCAAGAATCATTTTGTGATTCCAAATGATTCAAGATTCTGATTTGGTATTCTTGATTATTATAATATTTGAATTAATTAACCATCAGACTTTTTAAACTCTGAAAGGCTTACCTTTTCTACTTAAATATTACTAGATTAAACAAAAAAAAGTTTGTCGAAACTAAATTTATTTTGACTTGAGGAAGCCTGACAATAAAGTTTGAAGTAGATTTAATAGCTTTATGTCGGAAGGATATATAGCTAGCTATATAGATTTTGAAGCGGTTTTATGTGTGAAATACTTTTATAAATCCTGACGTTTGAAGCCGTTTTACATTTAAATAAATTTCTAAAGCTCAGTTGAAGGTTTTAGGATGAAATGATTGCTGTGTAGTTGCTAGTGTTGCTATGTGGTTGTTAGGGTGTTCTGGGTGGCTGCTGGTGCATTGTGTCTTTGTTAAAAGCTCATGTTGCTAACCATTTAGATCAGTTTGCCTATAGATAATTATTAAACTAATGATTTGGGGGATCATATAACTTATGCTTGGTTACTTTTTTTTAATCAATTTTAGTTGTTTTTAATACAATTCAACCTCACTTGTTGATTTAAAAGCTGGAGCAGTTGAATCTAAACATTTATTATTAATTGGCATTTTTCTTTGTTTAAAGGACAGAACTGTCTCTCTGGTTGGTAAGGTGTTGCTAGGGTGTGTCTAAGTCATTGTTACTAGGGTATTCAGGATGGTTGCTATGTGGTTGTTAGGACAGATATATAGATAATTGTCAGATCATTCTTACCTAAAATATTGATGTTTAATTTAAATCAATTTCTCACTTAATGTCTTTAAGCCTAACTATTTTGGACTGGAGCAGTAATACACTTCTAACACACTCTGACTGTATGTAATACTACACTTTGAAAGCATTGTATGTAAATGAGTTATGACTAAGCAGCCAGCTGGGTTGGCTTCTAGCACTTTGAACACACTAGAGCAAAGGGACTCTGAATTCTAAGCATCTAAACTTACACTCAAATAAAAAATATCCCCACTAAACACAAAAGCATACAGGGATTTTAATATGAATCAGCATTAACATGCTAACAACATGCACTTTAGCTGGTTTCAACCCTTGGTCAAAATGTTCATACGCATAGTTTGATAAGTGATACTCTACATAGTATCTGTATACTTAGTTTTAATTTCATAATTTTGTACACAAATAGGCAAATGCTAATTTTGTGCAGTAAATTATAAACTCCAAACATTTCCTGGTACGAAATCACCAGCAATTATCTCAAGTTAAACTTATGTTCTACTGTGCGTATAATGGTGTGTGTGACGTACATCAGGGAAGTGCCTTAAGACCTCATCCAACCATCCATATTAAAGACTGGGACAACACTGCATATTAGAGAAATTTATTGTTTTGGTAAAGCCAGAACCAATGTCACCAACACAATGTTTAGGGTCTGAACACAATGTCAGTGGGAAAAAAGTTGCCATTTGTAAAAAAGTAGGGTGGGAAAGGGGAAAATTGCATCTTTTCTTCAAAATTACAAAACAAAACTCTGCAAATAATGACTGTTAAAAATGTCAATCTTTCACAGTAGGTGACACAAAGTAAATGTATGAGGAGCATGTTTTTTGTCCTAAACTAAATCCCACCATTGGGATTTTTCCAATAATATTATTACTATCAACATCAATAAAAAAATAATTACAAGTTTCAAAGAGGCCCGGATCTCAAGCAGCAGTGATGAAAGCTGAGTGAGTTTGAGCGCCAAGAGACAAGGCCAGTGGCCATTTCAGGACAGTCTTATGCGGAGAGGTCACTGATATTAAAACGCTCTTGATCGTACAACTCCGCAACAACCTTGCGACCTGCAAACCAGCGGTTGTTGAGAGCCTGGATGGCCTTGTTCATTTCATCAGCATCGGAGAACTCCACAAAGATCTTCACTATTATCTCAGCATCGTCCTCCTCACCCTGTCGTTCCTGGTAAATGATAACCCGATTAACAGCACCATACTTCCCACATTCCTCCATCACTTCACCTTCCAGATCATCGTCAATGTCCTCTGGGCCCACCATGTTGCGCAGCACCATAACTGTTGACTGCATATGGGCAAAGAGAGATAGAAAAAAAGAGGTAAACTGACATGATATATTACAAGGATAGTTAACTGAAAAATGAAAATTCTGTCAATTTATTCACCCTTAAGTTGTTCCAAATATGTACACGTTTCTTTCTTCTGCTAAACTCAAAAGATATTTTGAAGAATGTTAGTAACCAAACAGTTGATGGTCCCTATTGACTTAACAAAATACTATGGAAGTCAATGGCTACCAGCAACTGTTTGGTTACCAACATTATTCAAAATATCTTTTGTGTTCAACAGAAGCAAGGAATCCCTACAGGTTTGGAACAACATTAGAGTGAGAAAAAAATTACAACAATTTCACTAATTTAATTGCCTTTAATAACATTTCTGAACTTCTTTGCAGAAACTTTTTATTTGTTCATTGAATGTTTCCTGCCAGTTGTCAAAAATTAGATATATGAAACTTTCAGGTCTTTTTTTTATTTTAACTTAACTTACTCTCAGGACCAATTTGCAATAGTGTCTCTAATCTTTAACATCCAACCAAGGTAATGCTGTCTAACCTTTGACTGCATGACTGTTTGTTTTCCTCCACTTGCACTGACGCTTAGCTGCTCTAGTTCACTGTCCTGTCCATTTCCGACTGGCGCACTCTGATCCTCAGTCCGCCTGCTGTCTTCCTCTCTCTTCACTTCTGTATGCGTTTGTGCTGCAGATGTTGGTGTTCCTGCAGACGCAGATGCTGTGACTGGTGGGGATGCTAGTACTGGGTTGACCAAACCAACCTGAGGGACTACAGGGAGAGTGGGGCGAGCAGGTGTCACACCTATCAAATGGATAACAGAAGAGACATGAGAGATTTAGATAACATTTCTATCAATTTTCCATTTTACAGAACAATATTAGAACTTTTTAATTTTTATGATAGCTTCAACCAGCTAGATTTTCATGATTCTGAAAGTTTGCTGTAAATAAGATGCTGTAATGGTACCTGTTCAAACTAACACACAAATTCACGCAATGATCATTTTGGTCCAATTTTAGCATGCAGTAAAAAAACAACAACAAAAAAACAGCAGGGCTGAATGAAAATGCAAATTCACACTCTGACAGTAGGTGGCATTTTAAAAAAGCAGAAACACCCCAGATTATACTCATGTACAAAGTGATGCGCAACTTTCCATTTCTGACCCACTTGTCAGAAAGAAAAAAAACAAACTATTTATATTTTCAATTAGCTGTTCAGATTTTTGTATTTGCTATGGAGTTTATCAAACAAAATGAACAAAAGTACAGAAAAAAAAGAGATCCAGTTCTGGATTCTTTCTCTGATATTCATGGTCACTTAGCAAAATACTTAAGCTCAAGTGCCACCAAGTTGTAGTTTTATGTAACATCAGAGACCAATAAAATTACCAAAAGCTTGAATCTTACTGGTTGGCAACTTCACTTAGCAGTTCAATGGAGAGGACGATATAGAACCCCTCTCTGTAATAAACTTGTTGCATTGATGGTAGGGATGCACCTTTACTGATATCAGGCCCGATACTCTGCTCGACGCCTGTACTTAACTCGTTAAAATGCTCAGATACCAAAAGCCATTACCACACAGCATGTGAACAGTGCTGTGTTCAGACAAAGAAACACAGACAACAGAACAACAGATAGCAGAATGAAGTTATTAGAGATTAAGGATTTCTATGAAGTACATGTACTTAATATGATAAACATACAATATTAACGCCTGTATAGCTGATGATTGATTTTTGAAACAAACAAATATATTAGGAGCATTCACTATAGACAACATTTATTTTAAATGTCAAGCACACAACTTTATTTAAAGTGAAAGTGAATCTAGCAGCCTGTGTGAAATGTGCTAGGCTATACTTGTCTATCTCATTCTGCACAAATACAAATGTGCACGCGCATTGGGCATGTTTTGCTTGTTGACATTAATTGCATTACACGAGTCGCTTTGGAATATAAGTCGCAGCACATTTCTTACGTTTCAGAAAATAGGTTCATCACTGTTACAAGATCTATGTATAGGCTAACAAGTGATTCCTTGCATTTTTACAGGAAAACGGTTTGTGATTACAGTACTGAGCCGCGGCAGCAATGGAGCAGCTCTCAATTAAAGATGAAGTACCATAGAGCAAAAAAATTAACAAAAGTGAAAGTAACAAAAGTTTGTAGAATACATTTTAATGGGCATAATTAACTGTGAAAATAACTGAAGGAAATATCTATTTGCTAAATGAACTAAGACAATTAACATTATTCTTTTGGTTTCTTTACCCAGTATTTTTTTAAATCACAAATGCATTGAAAATACAGGTATTGGTACTCGGTATCCATAAGAACCAAAAAATAAAAGTATCGATATCGGCCTAGTTCTGTGGTATCGGTGCATCCCTAATTGATGGCACAAGAATGTTTATGTTGGTCTGAACAGATGCATTAATAGCTGTTCACTCAAACAAATGTTATGTAAAACGTTATTCACACTGAAAAATCATCTTGATATGCACAGGCCTTCAGGGGGGTTAAGATTTCAATTCAAACTGCACTGAGCTTCAAAGATGTGTTCATTGATTTTTGCAGACCTGTGATTATGCCAGGGGCCTGGGCAGCCAGTACGGCCTGTGGAAGTCCCATGTGCTGACTGAGAATGTGTGCTGGTGAAGCGAGAGAACCCAGCACTGTTGCTCCAGCAACAGCCTCCTGCAACAGCATCAAAACAATGTGAAAACTTTTGCTTCCATGTCAATGTGAAATCCCTGATCAATCATCAGCTGTAATTGCATCAGCACATCAACAACAACTTCTCTGAAAACTACCAAATCTCAGATATACCAATTTTTCCTATAATAGTATTAAACTAGTGTTCAGCTTGATCTAAGGTTTAATTCTCACCTGGGCAGTGATCTTGGCGGTCGCAGCAGCAGCCGCCACAGCTGCAGCAGCAGGCAGACCTCCAGGGGTTGTAGGTGTCAACAGAGGTATGGGAGGAGTAACAGCCTTCCCCACTCTTAGGTACTGACCTCCAAGGTCAAACAGGTTCATAGACGAGACGGCATCCAGCGATGACTGAGGCTTTTCATATTCTACCCATGATGAAATGGAGAAAGCGTTTCCTCAATCTAGGCTTACAGTAAGTTTTCATATCTCACATTTCTGGAAGCTTTAGGAATCTGTCTACACATTTGATTCTTGCATTACTCTTGCATACTTCAACTGGCCATGTCTAAATAAAAAGCATGGCACAACTCAGTGAACTTCACTTGAAATATCTGGATCTGGAAAGACATCTCATTAACATATGATGCTGAAACTCTTGAAACGAATCGTCAGTTGCACAAAAGTACAACATACAGCAATGACTCATTCTCCACATAGGGTTTACAGTGCTTTCTAGACGGCTCACCAATAAATCCATAGCCCTTGTGCTTTCCTGTGGTGGGTTCCCGTGCCAGCATACAACTTTTAATCTTTCCGAAGGCCTCAAAGACGCTCTTAATGTCTTCGTCAGATAGATCAGGGTGGATACAGGCTACATAGATTCGGTTGTAGGCACGTGCCTCCTCTGCCAGTTGGTCGATGATAGGCTGCGCCTGTCCAATGTTACTTGGCCGCCCCACCTACAGTACACATACCAGCACAGGGGCCACTAAGTGTAAGTGTATGAAGGAATGAGTGTGTGCTAGTGTATGTAAATGCAAAAGTGGTTGAGAAAGGAAAAAAAAAAAAAACCTGAACCAGTCTGAAAAGTGACTCAAGTACAGTAAAAGATCAAATATAATGCAGCTCAGCCCTTTAACAAATAAAGTTATCAAAAGCCTTTTCTCCAAGCTAGCTATTTGCATACATGTAAAATATGTTCTGAGACCTAAGGGTCTCAAATATCTATGTTATTTTACAAACTCGTGCCAGAATAGAACCAAAACATAAGTGAAAAAAATATATATTGATGATAGTACTTTAACATTAGCTAATTCTAGCCCATAGCCTAGTACTGGTCACTGTGAGAGCATGGATGTTTTAGAGAACAAAAAAAAAAAACTTGACTGTAATGTGTCTGTGATTGTTAAAAAAACAGTTTTGTGGATTGGTGGTGTCTGTGCTGCAGTTGGGGCGGCCAAGCAAACACCAGCCAGGCGCAGCCCATCATCAGCACATCCCGGACAGAGAAGAGCCTGCCTCAAACAAACGCTCCCTCTGCAGCTCCTAGAGAAACGGAGCTCCGAAAACAAACAGTATGACAGTATGGAAGCATGGCATTGCATACACTCACATTCAGGTTAGAGGAAAGATATGCACATGAAGACGAGAGTACTTACTAAGGTAACACACAAACACACAACACAGATACTGGCAGATCTACATTAAGTCTGCTGACAGCTTCTCTGAGTCATGCACACACAAAAGAAACAAAACAGAAAAAAATAGCTCAGTCAGTGAGCTGTTAAAATGGGAGTTTAAGGCTGATTGTCCTGTTTGTAACCCACCTTAATGTTCCTTCCACCCAGCATAACGGAGTTCATCTGCTCCAAGGCCAGCTGAGCTGCTTCAGGAACCTCATACTCCACAAAGGCAAAGCCCTGAGACAGAGTTATCAATGTGTACACGGTTTACATGCTTCCTATGAGACATCAGCCTTTAAGAACACAGTGAATCTGACAAAAGTAAGATTCAACATTGATAATAAGATGGCACCAAATCAGCATATCAAAACTATTTATTAAGGATCATGATGTGACATTGAAAACTGGAATAATGGCTGCTGATGCAGCTTTGCAATCACAGGATTAAATAACATTTTAAAATATTAAGCATTTTTTTAAAGTCACTAATTTACAGTAAAAATACTATAATCAAACAGTTACTTATTGAACATAAACATACAACAAAAACCACTACTGACTGCAAATGTATTAAAGGGGTCCGATTATGCTTTTTTATGCATTTTCTACAAATCCCGCTTTGTGTGTGTGCTCAAAAAAACACATTGATCAGAAGTTTAAACTGACAAGGCTTTAGAGATAGAGAGGATAATCAAAAACAAACAGATATTTTGTTAGTTGTTGTAGGAGATGCACACGAAACCTGCATGTTTATGCTTCTAGCCAAAAAGGGGCATTTTACAGCCTGGTATAATAAATTATCTGTGTGGTATTTTAAACTGAAATGTCACAGGCACATTCTGAGACTTACATCTTGTAAATGAGCAAAATAAGACCCCTTTAATTCATTTTGGACAAAATATGACTCAGACCAGGCTCATAGCATACCTTGTGTTTCATGGTGACAGAGTCCCAAGACATATCAATGCTCTTAATGGGACCAAAGGGGGCGAAGGCCTGCCGGATGGTATCTTCCCCCAGCTCGTAATAAATGGAGCCCACATACACACGGCACATGATGGCCAGAGCTCGCTGCCTCTGTGCTGCCACCTGGTGGTCATGAAAGGAAGAGACAACAATAGAGAAGATTAGCTACTGAACAATAAAAAGAAGGGGGGAAAAAAACACAAAGCACCAAAGACAATGAGATCAAATATAGCAAGTGATTAAACGTTTTTTTAGCTTCTGTTTTAGTACTAGTTCCCACTTCTTTTGGTCCTCTATGCTTACTCATTATTTACATCACTTACCATTAATGACAAGCACAGCAACGTGAATTAGGAACATGTGGCACAGCCCCTTCTTACCATTTCGAGAGTGCTGCTTGCATGTTTCTAAATTATTGTGAGTGCTTGCAGACTATAACATGTAGAGTTATAACTGACATGAATTCTGTCAAAGAATAGTTAACATGTGAAAGTAACCCCTTAGCACAACTAAATACCCTGGGGGTGAAATCAGTTCTCTTTTCATGAGGTGAGCTTTTGGACTTACATATCAGATCACTGTTGAGGGAGAATCAGCACAAATCTATTCGTTTTACACTTTTAAGTCCAACCAAACAACACATTTATCATTGTTTAATTATTACTTATGATTCAAGTTTTGGATTGCATGTCAGCCACATGACGAAAGTATACGATTACACACAAGGTTTAAAGTTTAGGCAGATTCAATTTGGATTGCCGTAGTGACCGCTAACCCTCTTTTACAGCAGACAAAGATGACATTTATATGCCACAGCATATTCACAAAGGAGAAATGGATCATCCACTCCATTCACAACACACAATGCCCACAAGATTTCTTAAGACAAATGGATCTTCAGGTAGAAAAATAAACTTCAATCAATGAGCAGTGACATGAGGGCACACACACAGGTGGCCATGCAGTGATTCAGAATGGCAAATATATCAGAAAATGAAGAATGTCCTGTGTAATTATCATACTAAAAGTCCTCTATTCTGTTCCTGTAATCTAAAACATATCCTAGGGTATTCATTAACACTGAAACAGTACAGTCAGGTCATGGAGGTAGCTCATGTTATATCATCTTGCATCCTGCTTAATAAAATGTGAGACCAAAAACAAACATTTCATTCACAACAAAGCCATGTCTGCTTTTTAAATATGCTGCTGCAAATGTCTAGTGTATCAGGCCAATGGCAGTTAAAGAAGGGTAACGGTCATTATGCCAAAACGCGTACAGAAGGTAAATAATAGTTAATCTATTGACCGATTGTAAAGATGAGAGAGGATCTCCAAAGCCCATTGTCACTGCTGCCATCTGAAACACAGTAAAGATGGAAAAGTGCTGAAAAAGGTTAGATATCTCTTTTATCCTTTGCAGACAGACATAGTATTCCAGACAGTCTTTCTGACTGGACAATGCCTCCGAATTCAACTTTAAACTGTGCCCACCTCTTAAAAACACCACTTAATTTGACTGAAGCTGACCTGAAACATTTCACAATTAAAGCAACAGAGATACTAATAGGCATTACTTTCCACAAAGGCAATGAGTAGGCTGCTCAGATTTTCCATCTGTTCACAAAGTCAATAAATAAACTGAGCATAGGGTTGTGTAGGTTTCCTTTGGGTAACTCATCTGCTGTTGACTCTTCGGACATCAAGATGTCTGCTTGGGTAGTGCAGTGCATACTGTGTACAATTTCTAGATTTAAAGATTTTGATCAAACAGAAACACACTTAATCTAGGAGTAGCAGTAACAAGCAAGAATCCCAGAAAAAGCAGACCTCAACCAAACTGGCAGAGAGGGAGGGCAAATAAAATAATGCATGATGAGTTATTCCAGTGGACTGTTCCAGTCTAATCTTGAGGCTAATCTGACCAAATAAAATAGGGCATTCACAAGACTTGTGATGTGTGAAAGAAGAAAAAAAAACGCAGACAACCTGACCACCTAAGTGTAAAAACTTGCCATTATCAATGGGAATTTAAAGGGATAGTTCACCCAAAAATGAAAATTTGATGTTTATCTGCTTACCCCCAGGGCATCCAAGATGTAGGTGACTTTGTTTCTTCAGTAGAACACAAACAAAGATTTTTTACTCAAACTGTTGCAGTCTTGTCAGTCATATAATGGAAGTGAATGAAAATCACGGCTTTGAGAGTAAAAAAAAACATACACAAACAAAAGCAAATTAAACCCTGCGGCTCGTGACGATACACTGATGTGTAAAGACACAAAACGATCGGTCTGTGCAAGAAACTGAACAGTAATTATATCATGTTTTACCTCTGATTTACGCAATGTCCTCAACTTCCTGAGCAGATTGCAGACTTATAAGTGCATTACCGTCACCTATCTCTCAAGTGGACCATTGACACTCCTAATTGAGATTGTAGATAGAGTGTCAATGGTCCACTTGAGAGATAGGTGGTGGTAATGCACTAAGTCTGCGTCTGAGAATGCGCTCAGGACAGGTCGGACATTGCGGTGAATCAGAGGTAAAAAACTATATAAATACTGTTCAGTTTCTTGCACAGACCGATCGTTTCGTGTCTTTACACATTAGTGTATCATCACGAGCCGCAGGGTTTAATTTGGTTTTGTTTGTGTATGTTTTTTTACTCGCAAAGCCGTGATTCCCATTCACTTACACTATAAGACTGACAGACTGCAACAGTTTGACTTAAAAAAATCTTCGTTTGTGTTCTACTGAAGAAACAAAGTCACCTACATCTGGGATGCCCTGGGGGTAAGCAGATAAACATCAAATTTTCATTTTTGGGTGAACTATCCCTTTAAGGCTCACAGATTTGTCCTTATAGATAGCACATTGTTTAAAAAGACAGATCATTTAAAATTTCCTGAATTTTCTTGAATCTCTAATGTATAATTAAAAGACTATCACCCAATATTAAGAGAAATAATATGCAAGTCTGAAAGATCAGTTCCTTTTTTGCAGACTTGCTTCTGTCAATTCAGCATTATAAATCATACACCTTTGTAGTTTCAGTGAAACTACTGGTTTGACAATCAAATGTTTCAATTCTGTAAATTCTCTCAAATAAGAAAACAACATTTACATTGTAACACATTTAAAGCATTCTGCATAATCAGATCATAATATTGGCTCACCTGTAAGTTTGTGAGCTGCTGCTGCTGGTGGGCGATGGTCTGTTTCACTAAAGCACTCTTGATGCTCTGTTCCATGGCATACTTCTTAGCCTAAAAGAGAGAGAGGCAGGCTATTAACACAGGTTATTTAGTTTATATCAATATAAGGTCACTATTTTACCCAGTTTTCATGTGCTACATATTTGAGTGCTTATTACAATGTCAATTTGTTAGCTTTAAAGAGATCATTTTCATTTTTGGGTGAACTATGTCATTAATTACTCACCCTCATGTCATTCCAAACCCGTAAGACCTCCATTCATCTTCGGAACACAAATTAAGATGTTTTTGATGCATTCTGAGAGCTCTCTGACCCTTCCATAGACAGCAAGGGTCCTTAAACGATCAACGTCCAGAAACGTAGCAAGGAGATCGGTAAAATAATCCATGTGACATCAGGGTTCAACCGTAATATTATGAAGCTACGAGAATACTTTTTGTGCGCAAAAGAAAAGCGCGAAGGAGACGAATTGTTGAATAAAGTCGGGGGTTTTTTTCTTCTTTTGCGCACAAAAAATATTCTCGTAGCTTCATAATATTACGGTTGATCGTTAAGGAACCTTGCTGTCTATGGGAGGGTCAGAGAGCTCTCAGATTCCATCAAAAATATCTTAATTTGTGTTCCGAAGATGAACGGAGGTCTTACGGGTTTGGAACGACATGAGTGAGTAATTAATGACAGAATTGTTTTATTTTTGGGTGAACTAACCCTTTAATTCGCCATAATGGATTGTTGCTTGTTGGGAGCAATTTTCTTCTAACAGTCTAATAGAGACTGGTTGCTGGTCAAGTCTTCAAAAAAAAAAAAAAATACACTCCCAAACAAGAACATTTAAAAAAAAAAAAAAAAAAGAAGCTCCAATCTGACTTATGGAAAAGCATCCTGTGGCCTTGACTCTTTTAATTAAGAATCTATTTTAAGATGGAGCACACATGCTCTTGACACACTGGAGCAGGTGACGCAGGTTGGAGTTCGGCTGGTGACCTGTACTGATCCCATTCCCCCTCTCGAGCGCCACATACTCCCCTCTGATTGTCTCTAACAAAGTAGGAAGTCATAAAAATAAGGTAAAAAAAATCTATTATTACCTTTTGTAGCGCCTCCTGTTGCTCTGGAGTAAGAGGCGGTAATACAAGCTTTGCACCTGTGCCTTGTCCATTCTCCATCATCAGACCTTTGCCTCACTGAAAAAGCACTTCAATGGACAGGAATAAAAAAAAGCCGCACATATTGCAAGTATTTCCAGAGCAGAATATCCATCACCTCAGTATTCCCACTCTGATTATGACTTCTTTCAATTTATAGCTTGCCCAAAATAAACACCGCAAGAATAATAAAATATCTCAAAAAAACCAAACATATGTAATTACACACCAAAAAAGATTCTGCAGCTTACCTATGAGGCGAACCGTATTACGTCAACCAGGATTGTGAAGCCGTGGAGACTTGCTGGCAATGCACTCACAATTTTACAATGATCTGTGGTTCATGGAAATGCACACAGCATAATAATTTAAAATCACTGTCCTAGTGCAATGACAAGAAGCTATGGATAGCTGACTTAGGTCCAAATCCCAATTATATTTTATACCCCTTCCCCTACCCCTTGTCCCTTGAAACAGAGTGTCAAGGGGTAAGGGTGGAAAATAGTTCCCCAGGATTTTGGACACCCTACTATGCCGGCCAACGTCATCATCCTTCAATACACACACCTATACTGGTGTGAATTAGAGCCTTTAATTATCGTTAATGCGCTGCTTACTGACACACACGTATATCAGAGATTGCGCAGATCACACATCCAGGAGCAAAGAAACTGGTCAACGCTGCCCCACGACTTTTATTAATAACAGTTTAAACACTGAATTGCTACATTATATTTTCCAGCAACGAGAGGATAAAATCACTGTTTTTGAACTAAACTCACTCTAAAAAGAGAAATGCACAGACACGCAACTTTCATCTCTCTCTCGAATTGGCAATATTTGAGAAAAGGGTTCATAGTTACTTGGGGTACTAGCCCTCCTCAATGTCTACGGTGGTTATCACCCTGATCAGACATGAAAATATGTTGTGGCACTATCGTGCAGTCTGTAATGATATTACATTAGCAAACTTTAGCGATTTTTTGCAAACATTTCTTTGAGTAACATGACCGTAAATATGAACTCACGATTGAATGTAACATAAAAATTAGTTACTACTTTACTTTTTTTTTCTTAACCGGTTTACACTGAGATAACTCATACCCCTTCGTTTGAAGGGTGGTCCCGAAAAATCTTCGTTTGAAGGGCTGTCTGGATGCCCTATACCCCTACCCTCCACCCAGAAGAAGATTCGCAGACCCCCTTACGTTACCCCCCCCCCCTTCACGTGAACGCTTTAAACGGCGGGTAGGGTAAGGGGAAGCTAGGGTTGAATTGGGTTGGGGCCTACTTTCTTCCATGAAACACAAAAGGGTAAAGGCAGAATGACAGTCTCAGT
Organism: Sinocyclocheilus anophthalmus; assembly: GCA_018155175.1. Lineage (NCBI taxonomy): Eukaryota > Metazoa > Chordata > Actinopteri > Cypriniformes > Cyprinidae > Sinocyclocheilus > Sinocyclocheilus anophthalmus. The sequence continues at coordinate 122,483 of JADLZN010001613.1, forward strand.
CAGCATTGACTTTCACCCAATTAATCTCCTTTTGTGTTCCCACGGAGAAAGTCAGTCACACAGATTTGTAAAAAGAAAACAAAACAACAAAAAAATTTAAATTAAAAATAAGTAACGATAGAATTTTAGGGGGAACTACGCCTTTAAGCAAGTGCTGGTCATTATCATATCTCCAGTATCAGTAGTAGCCTACATTGTCTTTCCTGACAGTAGCATGGTGCTAAAATACTGTACGCTCTTTGTGTTCTTTCTACTAGATTATTTCCTAAATCTAATTTTCTACTAGATTATTTCCTCTGCAAGATGCAAACTGGTCCAATCAGAATAAATCATGAACCTGATTCACAAGCCAATAGTATTCATACTAAAATATGTGTTCACTTAAAAACCTTACAAAAAAACACAGCATAACCGAACAACTCGTAGGAACCTACATTTGCGTTTGGGCTTTTCTGCCATTCTTGGCTTAGCGTACGCACACTATCATCACTAAATTGAACTGAGAATTTTAGCATCTTCAAACTAGCTGTATCAACAAAGAGGTTAAAGACACGCAGTGGCGCGCTTGTGCTGGCACATTACATCAGCAGCGGTGCTAACGTTAGCTGACTTAACTTACAGCTGCTAAATACAGTGATTTAGGCAAGCCGGTGCAGGATTCATGGCCTTACTATCAACATGCGTCTCAAACAAGAAGTAGTCGTTTTGTAATATTAGGTAAATCCTACATAACCCAGAAAACACACAGCAATATGCTGCTAACGTTAGCCTGGTTAGCAATGAACAGAAGCTAACGAGCTTTCATGCAGGCCTCGTGTTTACACGACTTGAGATATATTGAAACGGTAACAAGTTTATTTTGACTAAATTCACCCAGTGTTAACTATAACCACGGAGATGTTAAATATACGTCTATATTGAAGTAAACGTGTTAGGTAATCATCATTACCGCAGTGTTCCGCGTTACCGCCATGTAGTGATCCACATTGAGGACTCTGCAACACCACAGAAGCACAGCAGAGCCTGGAGCGGCGCGCGGCTTCCGCTGCACCACTCTGGTCACGTGATCTAGAACAGCAGGTAGCGCTGATGTCAGGGTCGCTGGATCATGCCGAATACTAGGAATATATTGTTTAGGCTTATCACCTTTGAAAAACGTTTTTACTTTTGAAATATTTGCGTATTTATTTGCTTGTTTATGTGGAAAATGTGATTCTCGTACAAGAAAGACTGGTATTTGAGCCAAGACACGCCCCCTGCAGGCTTTATATCGCAAACCAGCATAACTCACTTCAGCTGCCTTTCCAGTTTTGTAAAAATCACAGAGAATTTCAAAGAAACATCTTCTTCTCTGGTGCAATAGCAATCGTTTTCTTATTTAAGCATACTGCCTCCACCAGTCTGAGCTCAAAATGAGAATGAATTTAGAGACATTGCACTGTCAAAGGTGCTCTGGTCACCCTTCTAGTTTACACAGAGGCGGACAGTAACTAAGTACATTTACTTGAGTATTGTACTTAAGTACACTTTTTGAGTATCTGTACTTTACTTGAGTATTATTTTTTCTGGGAACTTATGACTTTAACTTCACTACATTTGAAAGACATATTGTACTTTTCACTCCACTACATACATTTCTATCAAGGTCCTGAAGCTTCATAAAGTCCTGTTAGGCAGCTTTGAAAGTAACAGTGGGTTATTGTCTTAATCTACTCTCAAAACTGTCTTTGTTTTCAGCACGTTTAATCAGTAATTCACTCTTGGGGCTACATGAAGTGATTTCCCAGCATTTTTTGAGCACTGACCAGTTCCAAATGTAATATTTATTTACAACAATTCATTCAATAATAAGAAATTAATATTGTGGTATATATTAGACACAATATTGTCTGATTTTGCTAAATTGTGTAGGTGAAAATATTATAAAGCCACAGAAGAACTGTTGTGAGTCTCCTAATAAAACACAATAGGTGTTTGACTGAAGCAGCACTGCACAGACCTTTCTGTGTGTGACATCAAAGTACAGTGAGAGCGATTAGACAGCATTTTTTTTTTTTTGTTTTGATGTCAAATAAGTCTGGCTGTTTTGCTTTTTTGTTAAAAGCAGTGTTTCTGTTGTAAAGTTATACAGCTACAGTGTTGCTGTCTAGGTTTTAAAGCAGGTTTATTTTCTTTCTTTCTTATCACTGCTGGTAGTTTACAGGATATCACTGATCCACTCTCTGTTCATATTGGATGAATGGCTACACATACAGGTGCATCTCATTAAATTAGAATGTCGTGGAAAAGTTTTTTTATTTTAGTAATTCAACTCAAATTGTTAAACTCGTGTGTTAAATAATTTCATTGCACACAGACTGAAGTAGTTAAGTCTTTGGTTCTTTTAATTGTATTGATTTTGGCTCACATTTAACAAAAACACACCAATTCACTATCTCAACAAATTAGAATATGGTGACATGCCAATCAGCTAATCAACTCAAAACACCTGCAAAGGTTTCCTGAGCCTTCAAAATGGTCTCTCAGTTTGGTTCACTAGGCTACACAATCATGGGGAAGACTTCTGATCTGACAGTTGTCCAGAAGACGATTATTGACACCCTTCACAAGGAGGGTAACCCACAAACATTCATGGCCAAAGAAGCTGGCTGTTCACAGAGTGCTGTAATCCAAGCATGTTAACAGAAGTTGAGTGGAAGGAAAAAATGCACAACCACCTGAGAGAACCGCAGCCTTATGAGAATTGTCAAGCAAAATCCATTCAAGATTTTGAACTTCACAAGGAATGGACTGAGGCTGGGGTCAAGGCATCAAGAGCCACCACACACAGACCTGTCAAGGAATTTGGCTACAGTTGTCGTATTCCTTTTGTTAAGCCACTCCTGAACCACAGACAGTGTCAGAGTTGTCTTACCTGGGCTAAGGAGAAGAATAACTGGACTGTTTCCCAGTGGTCCAATGTCCTCTTTTCAAGTTTTGTATTTCATTTGGAAACCTAGGTCCATAGAGTCTGGAGGAAGGTGGAGAAGCTCATAGCCCAAGTTGCTTGAAGTCCAGTGTTAAGTTTCCACAGTCTGTGATGTTTGGGGTGCAATGTCATCTGCTGGTGTTGGTCCATTGTGTTTTTTGAAAACCAATGTCACTGCACCCGTTTACCAAGAAATTTTGGAGCACTTCATGCTTCCTTCTGCTGACCAGCTTTTTGAAGATGCTGATTTCATTTTCCAGCAGGATTTGGCACCTGCCCACACTTCCAAAAGCACCAAAAGTTGGTTAATACCGTGGTGTTGGTGTGCTTGACTGGCCAGCAAACTCGGCTGACCTGAACCCCATGGAGAATCTATGGTGTATTGTCAAGAGAAAAATTAGAAACAAGAGACCAAAAACTGCAGATGAGCTGAAGACCACTGTCAAAAAAACCTGGGCTTCCATACCACCTCAGCAGTGCCACAACTAGCACCTCCATGCGACGCCGAATTGAGGCAGTAATTAAAGAAATAGGAGCCCCTACCAAGTATTGAGTAATGTACAGTAAATTAACATACTTTTCAAAAGGCCAACAATTCACAAAAAATTGTTTTTTTATTGGTTTTATGAAGTATTCAAATTTGTTGAGATAGTAAATTGGTGTTTTTTTGTTAAATGTGAGCAAAAATCACCACAATTAAAAGACCAAAGACTTAAACTACTTCAGTCTATGTGCATTGAATTCTATTAAACACAAGTTTCCACATGAGTCGACTTACTGAAATAATGAAACTTTTCCCACCGACATTCTAATTGTGATTGAATGGCTACACATAGATGTGTGCATGTCAGCTGTGTGAGATCACTACCATCCTGCTTTTGTGGGGGTGGCTAGGGGTGTTAAATATTTATTCCCCATTAGGTTTTTTAAACATTCTAAAATCTCTTTATTCCAAAGATACTACAAGATAGTCAGTGTATTCAGCAGGTGTAATGTATTGTAAGTTGCTTCAGAAGCATTGCAAGTATTACGTACAACAATAAAACAGTGCATTGACATAAAAAAGGAAATTTACATTTGGTACTTAAGTACTTTTAAAAGCAAGTACTTCTGTACTTTTACTTAAGTAAAAATCTGTCTTTACAACATTTACTTGTAATGGAGTAATATTTGACCAGCAGTATCTGTACTTTCACTCAAGTAATGGAGTTGAGTACTTTGTCCGCCTCTGGTTTTAAGAGACGTTTTTCTGGATTACTGTAAGATAAAATATTTGGTACAGTTTTTATAATGTACGTTTAGTTACATTCAGATAACACTGACACATATGTATGTACACACAGCTATTAAAGTAAATATAAGCAAGAACAGAGACAGGAGCTAGAGGCTTTGCATTGTTATATGTACTGTAGATGTTGAGATCCAGATTCAGATGGCGTATAAAACACTGTCGTGGTGCATTATCGGATTGATAGACAATATCAGTATTTGATTGTTTGTTTAAAACATTTATTTACTTAAAAATATCGTAAAAGCATAGTTTTTAGGCGAAATCCTGGCAGATATATCCTGTATCTTAACTGTATAGGTCAACGGTAAACCAGCAGGTTTACGAGAACCCGCAGAAACAATACTCGTAATGCGGAAGTAGGAAGTAAATGTACAAAACAATTACACCTTTAGGACTACGATGACAACTGCACCTTTGTGTACTTCGTGTCCGTTCACTTTTGGTTTTAATGCCATAAATTATTATTGACGTAGTTAGACGTGGGGCGACTAAAACGCTTAAAGCGGTAACTATACTATCTGGGCACTAACAGTTTCACCTGTAATAAGTCCTGAATTTGTGCTTTAAGCCAACAAATGCATTGTTCTTCAAATGTAAGGCTACTGTAAGAGACCGGTGCATTTTCGAGACTTTGCGGTCCGTAGGAGAATACGCACCTGCTTCAGACACAGTTTAATGTGATTTACTACTTGACGGACCGACACTAATACCTGGCATGGATGTCCTTCTGGCTGCGATTGAGATACTGACGGACCCATCTGGACATCAAGAGCACTGTGAGCAATTCAGCCAGCATTATGAAATCACATGATCATTTGATTATACGTGTAAATGCAATATGTTTGTATCATAATCTAATTATTATATTGTATAGTGATTAAGACGAATGAAGAGAAGCCAGATCCAAGCCCACCATCTTGTGATCACCCCAGTGTTTTCGGCATTTGTGTGGATTTAAATAAAGATGATGGTGTTAAGGATGAGGAAGCCTCTGACATGTGTCCAGCCAACCAAGATTCAACCAAACAAGGTAAAATTGCAAACTAATTAATCTGTGCTCACATAGAGACCAGGTTGGTGAATGAATTCACATTTAGTTTGGCTAGCCACAATAAATATGTGCTGTGGATCAACTTGGATGTGGACTTCAGAGATTATACATTATAATACATAATTATATAAATAAAAAGTGTAAAAATTGTACAGACCCCAGACTTTTGAGCTGTACTGTATATTGATAACAATAGTTTAATAATAATACATAAATATTTAAATAAATGAACTCAAGTCAGTGGTTCTCAACTGGTTTTGCTTCCGGATTTAGATTTTCAAAATCAAAATTAGGCTATTTGTCCTACAAAAGCAAAATGTTAAAAAACGAATATATTACTAACCAACTAACTAAATAATAAAATGTATTAACAAACTGCATAAACAAAATACTTAATGATTAACATGACCATAGCTGAACACGATTTTGTTTTTGTACAACCATTTTTGTTAAATCATAAACAACAACAGAAGAGTGATTAACTGATCCAGTGGGCTAAATATTCTTGTTAGTATTAGCCATTATCATGTGAAAGATGAAATGACAAAGTTTGATTGGACACACAGTCTTTGATGTCAGCAAGAAAAAGATGCTGTCTGTGACATATCAGAGCTGCGGACATTTTAGAACAACTGATCTAAGGTTGTTAATCAGTTGCTAATTTATGTCAGTGATAAATGGTTAATGCATCCTTGTTAAATAAAAGTAACAATTTCTTTAAAAAAAATTTGTACTAACCCCAAACTTTTAAAAGGGAGTGGACTGCCTTATTTTAAGCGATTTGTTGTCAAGTCCAATTCTATTTTAAAATCAATTGTAAAATGTTGTATTGTTCAGATTACACGCACTGCGTGCTATATGTCCAATGTCTTTCTTTTTTTCTTTTCAGAAACTGGTAAACGGAAAAGGAGTTGCTCAAGAAAAAGCACAAATACAGGAGTCCGCTCTAACAAATCAAATCACCATTGCTTTAAATGCGGACAAAGCTTCAAAACGTCAGTTCACTTTAAAAGACATAAACTAATTCATTCAGGAGAGAGGCCTCATGGTTGTCCTGAATGCGGAAAGAGGTTCATTACGTCCTCTGAACTAAAAGTACACCTGCGTGTTCACTCAGGAGAAAAACCCTACCACTGCTCTGAATGTGGAAAGAGCTTTGCTCGATCAGGGTCATTTTCTAATCACCGCAGGCTTCATAGAAATGAAAAACGCCATCACTGCCCTGAGTGTAACAAGGGTTTCCAGCAACGTATAGATCTACGAATTCACCAAAGGATTCATACGGGGGAGAAACCATACCTGTGCTCACAATGCTTGAAGGCGTTTACTACATCCGGAGCGTTACGAGTTCATCTACGAACCCACACTGGTGAAAAACCTTACGAGTGCAAAGACTGCGGGAAGATGTTCTGCCAGCTAGGCGGACTTAAAGTTCACAGACGTGTTCATTCAGGAGAGAGGCCTTACGTGTGCTCGGTGTGCGAGAAGCGCTTCAAGGGACATGCCAATTTGATCACACACAAGCGCATTCACACAGGAGAAAAGCCTTATCGATGCACCGTATGCAACAAGACGTTCACCGACAGAAGGAGACTAAAAGAGCACCAGCCACCTCAGTTAGTAGAGAAACCGTTTTGCTGCGGCTTGTGTAGTGAAGCTTTCGGCGCTTTCTGTCAACTTAAAGAACACCAGCAGTGTCACAAAGGAGAGAAGCACCATCGCTGTACTGAGTGCGGAAAGGCCTTCACGCATTTATATTTACTGAGGAGTCACCAGCGTGCACACTCGGATGAGAGGCCATATTCCTGCTCTGAATGTGGAAAGTGCTTCCGCCGGTCATTTGACCTGAAAATGCACCTGAACACTCACAGTGAAGCACGACCTCATCTTTGCTCTGAGTGTGGAAAGAGCTTCCGCAGGGCTGCAGAGCTTAGGATACATCTGAGAGTACATACAGGAGAAAAGCCTTATCCCTGCTCCGTCTGCGGCATGGGCTTCAAACAGACATCACAACTCAAAGTGCATGAGCGCACTCACACAGGAGAAAGGCCATTCCCCTGCCCGGACTGTGGGAAGACCTTCAAAGATAAGAGAAGCCTGCTAACACACCAGAGAGTGCACCATAAATAAAGAAATTCTTCTATTATAATATATATTTGGAATATACAGTATATTATTGAGTGTTGAAATCACTTTGGTCACAGCGAGGAAATTTTAACATGCTGATCACATTACAATATGCTCTATGCTACTCTGTTGGCTGTAAGACCTTATTGGGTAAATGCAGATTACTGATGATTTTATTCTTGTTTGTGTCTTAAACTGTCCACTCAAAGATGTTTTTGGGAGTATGTTCAGGAATATCATATATGTTATTCATTATTTATACATCTAGGGGTATTCAGCAAGAAATGAGCTGTCTGACCTTTCTTTGAAGAGAAATTGCTTATGGATGTTCAGGGTTTTTATGCAGGTGGGACTAATTTGTACTGTTCATGAAAACAGTGAAGTATTTGAATTTAATATAAATGAGTGATTTCTATTTATCTGATATATAATTTATTATATATATTAAATCATGCTGAAATTAAACTAAAGACTTTATTTTACATTTTCATACAATGTAAAGACTTGTTTTTTATTTTTACATGTATTATAGAACAGTTTTTTATTTTTGTCTTAATCGCATATCTTTACATAAATAAATTCCCTCTCTTTTATAAAAGTCAAAGATACTTTTTTACCGAACAGACCTACAAGGAAGGACAGGTATTTAAAACATGACAACGTGGCTTCAAATTCAAGGGAACACAAAACCTTAGACAAATAGACACTTCATGGGGGTTTATAACCACTGATATTACCGTATTGGCCCGAATATAAGACGACCCTGATTATAAGACGACCCCCCTTTTTCCAGATGTAAAGGCTTTTTAAAAACCAAATCTTATTTTTTTCTCAGTAAAACACATTTTGTCTTTAATTATTATCATATTGCATATTTTTCCTATTTAAAATTTTTGTTTTGAAGTATTGTAAAACTGTTTCCAAATGTACCCACAATCACATAACACAATAATACCTTAAAAAAAAAAAACAGGTAGCCCATCTGATTAGGACATTTAGGCTATCCATCTAATAGTAGCCTACCAAAATCTTATTAAGAGTAGAAGTTAAATCCTACTGTAGTCTTCAAATCTGGGTACTGTCTTGCGTTTTAAAATCACAAAGTACGGTGGCCGAGAAGTGCAAAGCAAATCACAACTCTGAAAACGAAATTTCAAATTACAAATGCAAATGCAAGTCTAAAAAACTAAATAACAATTCAGAAAGCACAACAACAATTCAGAAAACATTATAACACGTCAGAAAACAATGACAAATTCGAAAACATATTAACAAGTCAGAAAACACAACGACAATCAGACAAACCGGAAGAGGTAGGTAGAGTTTGAGACAGCGCCATTGGTTTGGAATTACTCACCGCTATTGACTACCGTCTGTCAATCAAAAGCCGGAGTTCTTATTTACTTGAGTTAAAAGGGGCTGTAAACCAGCGGTTTCATTGGGCGCGATGGATATCCTAATCGTTTGGCCTTTTGTACGCGATCTCCCCGGGTCGCTCCCCTCCTTTTTTTGGCCGAGTTTTTTTCTCCCTTTTCAAATCTCATTTCACATCGGAAAGGCATTTATTTTCATAAAAATGAAGGAAATAATCAAAAACTTGAAAATAAAGTATCGGGTAGGGTTAAGATAGGCGTAGGGAGGGCTTTATTGTCCCAATAAGGTGGCATCCATTAAATAATTAAAATTAAAATTTCCCCTCAATTTATTATTGCATACTGTTTTATAATGTTTTACAATGCTGAGGTGCAGATAATTGACACTATTTGCAACAAGTAGTTTACTTGATAATAGAAATCCTGCTATTTTAACATAGTGTAAAATAGCAATATATTGCTAACAATACTCGATTTTCACTTAGTGTAATCGAATCTATTGCTAATACCGAGTTGAAAAGGGAGAAAAAAAAAGTTCGGTAAAAGGCGGGATCGAACCCGGGTCGATCGCGTCAAAAAGCTAAGGACAAGCGCTTATCCATATGCACCATTGGAGCTGATGTTTTATAGCCACTTTTAACTAAATCTAAACAGACACCCTGTATTTTTTATTCCATAGTAAAAGCAATTCATACAATACATTTAAACTGAACTACTATCTCCGAACTTTCTACCACGACTCTTCTGTTCTTCGGCTGGTTCTTCCTGTATACTGATTGACAGCTGTCTCGTCCAGTCAGCGGTGAGTAATCCCAAACCAATGGGGCGGTCTCAAACTATATTTACCTCTTCCGGTTTGTCTGATTTGTTTTCTGACTTGTTATTTTGTTTTCGGATTTGTCGTTGTGTTTTCTGACTTATTTTGTTTTCGGATTTGTTGTTGTGTTTTCTGACTTGTTATAATGTTTTCTGAATTGTTGTTGTGCTTTCTGAATTGTTATTTAGTTTTTTAGACTTGCATTTGCGTTTGTAATTTGTTCTTTTTTTTCAGAATTTGATTTTCTTTGCCTCACTGCACCATAACCAAGGGAGTTTTTTGGCCCCATCAGGCTAACGTGACAGTCACGACTCATGCTTCTGTAAGGTTTTCTTTCTCTTTTGTTTTTACTCGCAATCTGTACAACACGCATTACATTACGTATTTCATGCACACTCGTTTTATGCGGTTTTGGCGCCACCTATTGTTGTGGGTGTATTATTGACATGTCAAAGTCTAGACCAGGGATCCTCAAATCTGGCCCACGAGATCCACTTTCCTGCAGAGTTAACTCTAACCCTAATCAAACACACCTGAACAAAGCTAATCAATGTCTTCAGGATCATTAGAAAAATCACAGGTAGCTGAGTTTGATCAGGGTTGGAGCTAAATTCTGCAGGAAAGTGGATCTCGTGTGACAGATTTGAGGATCCCTGGTCTAGACCCTGAATATAAGACGACCGTGTTTTTTCCCATGTATTTCCAAGAAAAAAAGCATCATCTTATATTCGGGACAATACGGTAGTATTTATCTCATGTGTACATAAGCATATTTTTCAAAAATATTAGTAAGAAAAACAGCAGATTGACATTACATAGATACATGTTCGCTTTTTCTATTTCACATGTTTATAAATACAATCTGTAAGAAAATAAAAACAGAATCCTTTTTAATTGATATGTGCCATCAAAAGATTTTGCTGAACTTAATGTATTCATTCATGATATTTTGTTGGGTAAGCATAAACAACCACATAAAACTAATCAACAGCTATTCACATGTTTCAATTCCACAGAAGAACCATTTTAGGTTCCTCAAAGAAGTGAACCATTCTTAAGCAGTGAACAGTTCTTAAATGAACCAATTTTTTTTAGTGTGAAGAACATTTTAATAATCTAAAGAACCTTTTTCCATTATAAAGAACGTTTTGAGCAATAAAGTTCTATGTATGTTTAAAGTTCTTCATGGAACTAGATAACAATAAAGAACCTTTATTTTCGAGAGTGTATGACAAAATAGTACTGAAATAATGTGCTTGCCTATGCCATTAGTTTAGAGATGGGGATCCTGTAGATGAGCTGTTTTACAGTTCAAGGTCAACCAAAAGAGGGCAGTATGTACATTTGAATGCATTGGCCATCACTCACCTAAAGGTTTTAGAATGATGTTACTTAATACCTCAAGGTCAAATCTACCTCTAAGCACAGTGTTACATGTAAGTGAATATTAATAGCGGTTTTTACCTCTTTTGTAATAAAAAAAAGTGTAGAACATCAAATGAAATTAAATGTCTGTTTTTAAATGTTGATGAACAAGAAACTTCCCCCCAAAAAGCGATTTGTCTGAAAACACAACTTTTGCAGGTCTGCACTACCAGACCTAAAATGAACAAACGTTAACACATCAAATAAACATGCAACCATACATAAGTGACGTGACATGTGGCCAAGTATGGTGACTCAGTATGGTGACTCATACTTGGAATTAGTGCTCTGCATTTAACCCATCCAAAGTGCACACACACAGCAGTGAACACACACACACCGTGAACACACACCCGGAGCAGTGGGCAGCCATTTATGCTGCGGCGCCCGGGGAGCAGTTGGGGGTTCGGTGCCTTGCTCAAGGGCACCTCAGTCGTGGTATTGAAGCATATAAACATTAAAACACATACAGTATTTATTAGAGTTTCATCAAAGACACTGACTAGTAAAAGCCTGACGTGCATACACACATTTTTTTTTACTGTAGACATCCATAACATGGGGGTGTTAACCTTGATCTGAAAATGGGAAAATATGGCAGGGATGTCATAAAGTACAGAATAAATCTGTAGAAATGATATAGAGCATAGCTGCTGCACTGAAAGCACCCGAGTGAAGAGTGAATGTCTTGTTTAACAGTATGTGACATACTTCTTTTTATAGGCGATAAAATGAGAGCCTGTAATAGTACTCACACAAAACTTGCGATTGTCACATATTGCAGACAATGTCTTCTGCTTAATATGTTAATGTCTTTAAATAACGTCATTCAGGAGACAAAAACACTCAAATGGCAAATGTATATTTATAATTGAATTGTATATTAATAACTGAAAAGGGAATTTAATTTTTTCAGGTTTCGACCTTGCGTAAAAATAAAAATAACAGTGGTTTAATGCCGAAAGATGTTTCTAATTGAGATTTTATTGAGAGTAGTTTTGATTTCACTCCTGCTAAAGCACTTCAATCTGAGAGTCCATTACTTTCATGCAAGTAAATGAGAATGTGACAATTAGTCTCAGTGCTTGTACACTTGCCAATTTATGCATTAATGTTTGCCGTTTTATCCAAATGCAGTTCAACACATTAGCCCACTTAACATAAATCAGTGGTTTATGAAACATCAGTAAATCTGTTTGGGAATCCTCTGTAGGACATTAATGAAACACAGAGGACTTTCCTTTTACAAGTAGAACAAACAACTGCAATACATTTTATTACTGTGTCCTGGTTGTCCATCATGTTCTACTCCTGACTAGGAAAAGATTCTGCATAATTTGATTGGTTGTTTTTGTAATAATTAATTTACCTTTTGCACTGCAAATCTCTTCAAATCACAAGAACAGCAATTATACTCAGCTCCTCAAAAACAACAGTAAATGTTCACACAATTGAATTGCTGATTTCCATGTCTTGCACAAAGGCTTAAAAGGTTCATCTGTGTTTCTTCAATCAGTCAGTCAAATCAGACAATCATCTACTATATGTGCCATAATTTATATAGTTTTGGACATGAACTAAATTCCTTTTTGGTACATGATAGCTGTCAATAGTGGCTGCTGTAAATGACACAACTGGGTGCCATTTACGCAATGATTTTCCTAAAAAAGAGCAACAAATAAGATTTTGTACAATGGATTGAACTATTCTTATCAACTATAAACAACTGTTTGTTTACAGAGTATAGAAATCAAAACCGTTCAGGCCCTATGCTGCCTTATATGCTCCGCTAAGAATAGCACAGGTAAATTTAATGGAGAAGTCCTATTATACTTATATCCTCAAGGAATACAGAAACCTAGCAGATAAAACCATTTTCCAAAAGTGTTTGTAATTGTTTCTTAATCTCACAGGATTTTAGCTCTTACAGAACTATTCCAATTAAAGGTGTTCCCTTAATTATATCAATAATTATATCATGAATATTAAACAGAAAAAATTTACATGCCTGTACCAGACACTCTGTGGGCATTACTAAATTGGCACTATAATTGATTTGAGTACTGAAGAGCTATACAAAGAAAGATAATGATCAGTTATTTCAATTTTTAATGACCTTGTAATGACTATTGGGTAGCCTTAGTTAAAAAGGTGGCTTAATTAGATATTATAATAAACCAAGAAGACAAAAGTTAATTGGACTATCTGGGTGGGGCATAACGTTAGCCTTCGGCTCAAACACAACATATTTCTTTATTTAGAAAACCAGAAAGAAAATCAGTAGATAGCTGCCATATTTGCAGTCCACCACAGCTAGTATGACATAAGATGCACCTGATCCTGTGCTGTATGGTGTCATTTCACGGCAACAGTCACAGGGAACGAGCATGTGTCACTGAGAAGATGGGGGGGAGAGTAATAAGAGTGAAAAAAACTCTTAATGACTACATACTGTATGTTGATTGCTTTTTGGATTAAAGTAAATCAAAATGAAAAAATGTATCTCAACTCACATTTAGTAACAATGTGTACTTAGTCTGAAAAAGCTGCTACTAACAGCAATATATTAATGAAGTTTGGGAAATGCAGCGCATAGGTTGGATTAGGAATGCTTCACTGAACTCTAGATTCATCATTATGCTAATCAGCATGAGACTATTTTTATTTATAGGTATCTGATTCCATCAATCCACTGTCAGAGAATACATAGGGCAGTAAATAAAAAAAGTGAAAAAAAGAGAAACATCTTATAAGATACAGAGATGACGTTACATTCCCCTATGCATTGCTAAACTGTAATCCATGCATATAGTCCCCCATGCATTGCTAAACTGTAAAGCTGTGGCTGAAACATTGCTAAATAGTCCTGTGAATCACATGAATGGTGTCTGAATGTACTCGGAAATCTAATAATGTTCTGCTGTGCTCACACATTGCCTGATGTACTGTATATAGTGCTGAATACTATCATCCATTTCTCCATGAAGGAGAGGAGGAGCAATCACACCTGACAGACACTAAATTGCTTGACTGAATGACATGCTGTACAAATGGACTCTAAAAAAAGTGTTCAGTCTTGGTTGGAGTGCAGGATGGTGAGCTTAGAGGAGGTCAAACTAAATAATAAAAATGCCCAAATACACGATTCAGTCAAAACCTAAACATCAGATCTGGTCCAGTAAATGTCACGGTTTTTCTGAGGAACATTAAAAGAATATTCAGATTCTAACCAACACATGAGAAGTGCAAACAGGAGGAAGTTTACCTATTTCTATATTCACAAACATACAGGGATGTGCTTAAAAATGACCCAAAATGTAAACCAAAGCAAACAAATGCCCATTCTGAGGCAACACGCAGCTCATAAAAACAACCAAACAACAACAACAAAAATGCAAGCTTTTCAAAATGGAATATTTGTTTACTAAATACAGTACTACTGTATTTAAAAAACAATTAGTGCATGTGCTTTTTTAAACACACACACACCCACACACATTTTCAAAATAATGTCTGCTGACATTCATATCAAATGATGAGTTAGAATAAGATTTTTTTCTAAACAATTTTTTAGATCATTCATTCTAAATGTTTAAAGTTTTTCCCCTTTTATCATCTCGGTCATCCGTATTTGACACTGACCCGCAGCGATGTCACATAGTGCAACTTCATTGGCTATATACTGTGTACTGCAGAAGTAGTAGGGTTACAGCCACAGCCTCTGCCATGACAAAGAGCACATATATAGGTTCGGGCAATACCAAATTACAACAGGGAGAGAAACATTATAAGACAACATTCATTAATACAAACAAGTAATCCTAAAAATGATAGACAAAATATTTAGATAAACATACAAACATAACCACAACTAAAGCAATACACAAATAAACACTTAAATATACAAACAAATTAAAAATAGAAGAATGGACCTTCCTTTCTGACTTCGATGGTATAATCCAATTTCCCTCCAGAGTGGTCAAGCTAAAGCTCCACTGTTCTGTTTGCCTCTCTGAATGTGGAAATTCTGCAGTCATTCCCACAAGTCCAGAGCAGCAGTGAACAGCTTCATTGGATCTTTCTGTTTTCAATACATCATGTTTGAAACCTATGACATGGTGATTGTAGCTCCACCCACTGTTGACAGCTGCATCCTATTCTGGCTCCAATTAGGGGCCTTTAAGAAGGGTTGCTTCTGAGCAGTAGTCAGTTCATTCCTTGTTCACTGCTCTGGATTATTTCATATGGTGTTTGGCTGTGTACAGATAAACCAGTCTGATACCTGTGGATGAAGTCATGTACTGGCATTGGTGAAATAAAACTTGTAAATGGATATTGCCTCAAGGTGTTTTAACTGACATCCCATTGTGATGCTCCCCCTACGAATAAGCAGTAACCTAAGAGTCTCTTACATGGTCCTTCGAGCCGGAATTGAGCATCCCAATGGACCAAGAGCAATATACTAGCCAATGCCATGTACCACCTCGTCGAGAGTCTTCAAGACCGACTAAGCCTCCAGTCTATCTTGAGGACTATGAGACTACCTTACCGCCATTGAAGCCTCCTCGAACTAGCCAGTCAGTTTCCTTAGCCCCAGTCCAAAGCAGTAGTGAAGATGCCGGAGAGAGTTATTCTGAACCTTGTGACCCTATCTTACGGGAAATGAAGCAGTTGAAGGAGTTTGTTATGGATTTAGGCCGAAGTGTGAAGCAGATAAATTCCAGAGTTAATAGGATTTGTTCTTCAGGAAGTTCTTGGTCATCTGAAGAAGGTAGCCAAAATTTATCTGCACTGCCCTCACCTGATAAGGAGTCTTTCATACCTTCTATGGGGATTGCTTCAGCTGCAGCATTAGCTCAAGAGCTCCGAGTTCATCTACAGGAACAACATCATGTGAAAGCTAGTCCCGAGTTGAAGTTACCGCCATGTGTGAGTAGAGCATCCTCTCTGCCTCCACCTCCTTCTTCTATGGTACTGACTCCTCAATCCCAGTTAGCTCCTGATTTGAATGTATCACAAGTAAATCAAGTCCCTGCTGATGAGAATGTCGTTAGCTATCCAGTGGCAAGGCAGCTTTCTGCAATTCAGAGCCCTCATGCTCCTCATTTGTCTACTTTGATGGGAAGTTCACAGCATCCGGCCAGTCAGTTCATGCTCCCTAATTTATATGCTCTAAATCCTTGGGTTGATGCGCATCATCAGTTATCAGGTCAGTCTTATGCATCTAGACGTGCAGTGCAACCATCGATCCCTCCTTGGGCTATGAATCCACCATTGTTTGGCCCAGTATATCCTGGATTTTGGCCACCAGTACCAGGCCCTTTGTATCCAAGTCATTTGCCAGTTCCTATGAATGCTGTTTATCAACAAGCACAAGATCCCCAGGGTATCATGGCATCGTCTCAGTATTTACCATTCTCACAGCAGGCTTTGCATAATTCAGTGGTTAGAACTGAACCTCCTATTAGTCAATTATCAGTTCCATTGACATCTTTGGCATCCGGCACATTTACTCAATCATCTGTACCCATTACAGCTCAAAGTGGAAATATGGCTGATTGTATCCAGCAGGCAAATCAAGATGTTCAGTCTTCATTACCATTAGTTATGCCTAGTTTACCTTCACCTCTTTTTGTGAGACCTATTGTGCAACAACAAAGTAACCAAATGCAACAGAATAATCTTATACCTTGTGTTTCTCAGTCTTTAGTTCAACAGCCTGTTTCAAGTTCTCAAACAGGATATGAGCCAAAAGCCCAGGTACGTTATTCTCCAAGATCTTGTCGAATTGAAGGACCTTCATTTCCATATCTTTATAAAGAGGATCCTAAACAATTTATAATGTTAAAGATGGCTCTGGAGAATTTATTACCCCCAGATGAGACTGAGCAGTACAAATTCCATATTCTTTTAGACCATTTAAAATTGGATTCAGCACGCAACTTAGTTTTGGCTTATTGTAACCATCCTCTGCCTTTCAGTGTAGCGTGGGCAGCCCTCCAGCAGAAATATGGTCAGCCACATCAATTGGTTTTAAAAGAAATTGCTGAGACTATGAGCCTCCCAACTGTTCAAACTGGTGATTCACAAGCTTTCAGTAGCTTAGCAGTTCGTATTCGTGCCTTGGTGGGGATGTTACAGTCTTGGGGTGAAGTTGAAGGAGCAGCAGAGTTGGCCTGTGCTTCTCCTGTACAGAAACTTTTGAGTAAACTCCCCCCTGAACAAGTTGCTAATTGCATCCGGCATAGTAGAGCTACTCGACCAGGGGAACCCTATAACTTGGTGAATTTCTCTTCATGGCTGCAGGAGGAAGCAGACTGTCAAGCAATGGTAGGACAAGTCGGTGTTGTTCGGCGGAGACCTAATGACCATTTTCAGACGGAGAGGAAACTAAGGCAGTATCAACCAACTACAACCATTCTTCATGGAGTGAGTAGTGTTCCAGTGGAGAAGATCAGTGATTCTTTAAGTCCCGTTTGAAATTTCAGTTTTGAGGGAAAGGAGTTTCTGAGGTTCCCATGTCCATTCTGTAGAAGTGACGATCATCACCTCAGTAGATGCCAGGCCTTTGGCCTACTTGATTTGGAGAATATGAGAAAATGGATTAAAGAGCATCATTGCTGTTGGAGATGTGGCAGGGCTCATCAGGCCTTTCGGTGTGACCTAAAGAAAGGCTGTCCTAAATGTAAAGGTAAACGCCTGGGAATTTTACATGAGGTGAATCAGAAGAAGCCAGACTCTGGTGTGTTCTTGCTTAGTCGCCCAAGCTGTTCCCCAAGAGTTGTACTGAAAGTTGTTAAGGTTTTGCTGAGCCATAATGGTAGCTGTATGGAGACTTATGCCATCCTAGATGATGGTTCTGAAAGGACAATGCTTTTACCTCTAGCAGCACAGCAACTTGGATTGAAGGGCACAGCTGAATCACTTGTGTTAAGAACGGTGCGTCAGGACACGGAGGTCCTGAGAGGAGCCAGTGTGAATTTTACAATTTCTTCAGCAAATTCTCATCAGGAATACCGGATCCAAGGGGCTTTTACTGCATAGGGATTGGGCCTTCCTGAGCAATCCTATCCCATGCCTAGTCTTCTAAAACGATTCAAGCATCTAAATGGACTTCCACTGGAACCATTTAATAAAGTCCAGCCTATGCTTTTGATTGGTGCTGATCATCCGTATCTTTTAGCTCCAGTAGAGAAAGTTTGTCTTAGCCCTCATGGGGGACCAGCCGCAGTTCATACTAGATTGGGATGGGCTCTTCAGGGTCCAGTGTCGTCAGCTGAATCAAATGAGACGGAAACCCAATGTTTGTTTCTTTCTGGGATTTCTATTCCCTCTCAGCTTCAACAGGATGTAGAGCGGTTGTGGCAATTGGACGTGTTTCCCTACAAGAGTGAAAAGACTAGTATATGGTCCAAACAGGACCAGTATGCCCTGGATTGTTTTGACCGGTTGACAACAAGAGACATGGTGGATGGTGTCTCTAGATATGCCACTCCTCTACTTCATTCAAAACATGCACCCCTGTTTAATGCTCCTAAAGCGGCAGTTATGTCATCACTCCGACGGACCGAGCGCCAACTGATACGCAATCCGGAGCAGGCCCTTATCTATGAAGGAGAGATTCAGAAATTGGTTGAGTCTGGTTATGTGAGAAAGTTGAGTCATGAAGAAGCCTTTGAAAGTAGTGAGTCTTGGTTTGTACCTCACCATCTTGTTAAGCATAATGGAAAGAATATATTAGTGTTTAACTGTTCCTATATGTTCAAAGGAGAATCACTGAATGCTCACCTGCTGCCTGGTCCGACTTTAGGGTCATCCTTATTGGGCGTACTCCTTCGTTTTAGGGAGCGTCCTGTGGCCATTAGTGGTGATATTAAGTCCATGTTTCATCAAGTTGGTCTATTACCTTCTGATAAATCCCTGATGAGACAGGATAGGTCAGTTGATGTCTATGAATGGCAAGTTTTGCCATTTGGAACCACCTGTAGCCCTTGCTATGCGATTTATGCTTTGCAAAAACATGTAGGAGCTCTGCCAGAGGATTGTGAAGATGTTAAGGAGTCTATCACCAAGGCCTTTTATGTTGATAACTGTCTACAAAGTGTTATGGACATCCCAACAGCAAAGGAGCTGGTTGGGAAATTACGGACCCATTTGAGAGATGGAGGCTTTGAAATTCGACAGTGGGCAAGTAATGTTGCGGAGGTGGTGGAGGATCTGCCCAGCACCGCAAAGTCTGCCCACACTGAACTCTGGTTAAGTCAAGACTGTTCAGATCCTAGTGAAGGCATGCTGGGTTTAATTTGGCATTGTGCCAGAGATACCCTCTGTTATAAACATCGTCCTATTGCTTATGATTCTCTTACATTGCGCAATATTTATAGGGTCCTGGCAAGTCAATATGACCCTATAGGGTTCCTTCTACCTTTTACCACTAGAGCCAAAGTCTTGCTGCAACAATTGTGGAGTAAAGGAAGACAATGGGATGATCCAGCACTACCGGAGGGTATTAAGAAGGCCTGGGTAGCATGGGAGAGTGAACTTCCTGCTATCGCTTCCATTGAACTACCAAGAATGTATGGTCCTGTTGATCTTGATGGAAATTCCCTTAGGAGGGAGTTGCATGTATTTTGTGATGCCTCAGAATTGGCTTATGGGTCAGTGGCCTACTTAAGGATTGTGAATCAGGAGAGTGAAGTTCTAGTCTCTTTTGTGATGGCCCGATCCAGGGTTGCACCTCGTAAGTCAATTTTTATACCTCGTCTAGAATTGTGTGTTGCCCTCACCGGGGTTCAATTGGCAAATCTGTTGCAGAGGGAACTTGATCTGTTCATTCACCAAACAATACTGTGGTCTGATTCGATGACAGTACTTAACTGGATTCGTTCTGAGACTTGCCGCTATAAAGTATTCGTTGCAAACCGCATTACTGAAATCCTAGAGTACTCTGCTTCTGAACAATGGCGTTATGTTAACACCACTAGCAATCCAGCTGATGATATTAATAGAGGCAAGAATCTGACTGATCTAGTCAAGCCGAATCATTGGACTAGAGGCCCTGCTTTCCTTTATTCTGACCCTGATCAGTGGCCAAAATTCCCTGGTATGACTGAGAACTCGTTTGATGCTACAGAGTTGAGGAAGACTCTGTTCTGTGGCCTTGCTAATGCTGAGGATAACCTTGTGAATCTTGATGTTCAGCAATACAAGTTGTGGAATGAGTTTGTTGAAGCTGTGGCAGTTAACCCTGATAACTCTTTGCTGGACAAGGCTCAGATTGAACTTCTCCTGTTGTGACAGGCTCAAAGGAAGGATTTCGCCGAGGAGTATGGTGCATTGCGAATTGGGAAAAATGTTCAAGCTAGTAGTCGATTGTACACTCTTGCACCTGAGTTTGATCCCATTGCTGAAGTTATTAGAGTAGGAGGGTGACTTCGACATAGTCAAGAACTGGCTCTTGACACCATTCGTCCAATAATTCTTGATTCAAGAAATTCTGTTATTCAACTTTTGATTGCAGCTGTAGATGCCAAGTTGGGTCATCCTGGAGTAGACAGAGTTTACGCTCATCTTAGGCGCTACTACTGGATTTTAAAAGGTAGGCAAGCTGTGAAGAAATATCAAAGAAAGTGTCTGGAGTGTGCTAAATGGAAAGGAAAACCAATAGTTCCTAGGATGGCTGATCTTCCTCCATCTAAACTCAATTTGTTCAAACCTCCCTTCTGGTCCACAGGAATGGATTGTTTTGGGCCATTTGTGATCAAGTCTGGTCGCAGGACTGAGAAACGATGGGGATTACTTTTGAGATGTCAGACCACTAGATGTGTTCATTTAGAATTGTTGACTAGTCTTGACACTAATAGCTTCTTAATGGCACTCCGTCGTTTTGTAGCTCGTAGAGGACAACCTTATGAAGTGATCTGTGATCAAGGAACTAATTTCCATGGGGGCGAAAGTGAACTGAAGAGTGCCTTTAACCAATTAAGTCCAGTCTTGCAAGAAAAGTTGTGGAATCATCAAATCAAATTTACTTATAATCCTCCTTATGCTCCACATTTTGGAGGAACGTGGGAGAGGGAAATTCGATCTATCAAAGGTGCACTTCGTTCTGTCTTGGGAAGTCAGGTAGTGACTGATGAGGTTTTAACAACTGTATTGGTGGAGGTTGAAG
Organism: Sinocyclocheilus anophthalmus; assembly: GCA_018155175.1. Lineage (NCBI taxonomy): Eukaryota > Metazoa > Chordata > Actinopteri > Cypriniformes > Cyprinidae > Sinocyclocheilus > Sinocyclocheilus anophthalmus. Next base: position 143,706 of record JADLZN010001613.1, read on the forward strand.
AAATATTGAATTCCAAACCTCTAGGATATGTCTCTTCTAATGCTGATGATTTGGATCCTGTAACCCCCAATTTGCTCCTCATGGGGCGGCAGGATGCTTCGTTACCCCAAGTGATATATGCTGATTCTAATACTTTATCTCAGAGAAGATGGAGACATAGCCAGGTTCTGGCGGATCAATTTTGGACCAGTTTTATTAGGAATTATCTGCAGAATCTACAAATTCGCCAAAAGTGGCAGCAAGATCAAGGCCACCTGGAAGATTCCGATGTAGTCATGATCTTGGACCCTCGACTCCCCCGTGCTTTATGGCCCATTGGTAAAGTACAGAAGACTTTCTTGGGCAAGGACGGCCGTGTTAGAGTTGCTGAAATAAAGATCAAAGGGAAGTCTTATGTTCAGCCTGTCAGCCGGCTTATTCCTTTACCCTTTATTAAGGACTAGGCTTTAATGTTATGTCATTGTGATTTCCTAGAATTGAAAATATGATGTCATATTTTGGGGCGGCCTTGTTGGAAAACCTATGACATGGTGATTGTAGCTCCACCCACTGTTGACATCTGCATCCTATTCTGGCTCCAATTAGGGGCCTTTAAGAAGGGTTGCTTCTGAGCAGTAGTCAGTTCATTCCTTGTTCACTGCTCTGGATTATTTCATATGGTGTTTGTCTGTGTACAGATTTCAGAAACCAGTCTGATACCTGTGGAAGAAGTGATGTACTGGCATCGGTGAAATAAAACTTGTAAATGGATATTGCCTCAAGGTGTTTTAACTGACATCCCATTGTGATGCTCCCCCTACGAATAAGCAGTAACCTAAGAGTCTCTTACACTATGTTTAAAGCTGCTTTATCCTGTGTGCTTATTTGAACAAAATGAAATGATTACTTAAATGATGCATAAAACAATTAAAACAGGCAAAACAGATGACAGGATCATTGTGCACCCTGCTTGTGTACTAATTCTGTATGTGGGACAAAAAACATAATTATTAAGAAAAAAAGTCCCTTCAGAGGAAACTTCGAGCTGCTTCCTCTAGAGGTCGCTTTGGGGAACGTCTTCATCGTGACCTGTGTTTGAAGCATACATTGAAAAAACACCAAAAACACGTTGGCCGGCGACAGCCATGACGTCACTACCGGTGCGACTATAGTATAAATAGGTGCCGGGAGAACACATCATCATCCTCTTCTTCGTTTTCATTGACTGTTTTGTTTGAAGCGTGCATTTCTGTGGTAAGAGTGATCTCTATTCATATTATGGCGAGCACTAGCAAAGCGTTTGGAGGATGTGTGCATCCGTGTTGTCGTTGTTTGACATCTGATGACACACACGATCTATGCTTTGTTTTGTTTGGGCAAAGAGCATGCATGTGATGTCTCCGAGGGGGCAATCAGCGTGCACTGCGAGCGTTTTTCCAATGAAAAAGTTCAGCTCTCGTTTGTCTCTCTTTTCAGCCATCGGCTTCCCACGATTCAGGACCCACCGCTGCTGAGGCACAGAGGAGAATGAGCTTGTGTGGATCGCAGGTGAATCTGGCCGATGAGTTTGAAGGGGGGTTTCCCTTCGCGATCGTCGGCTGTGCACGAGAGTGAGCCGCTGGAGATGATGTTATTTCATTAACATTGTCAGATTCAGGGGCCATTGCTCTGCTGGGTTCAGCCCAGGAAGAGCAGGAAATGTATGAGGAGGGCGAAGAAGCTGAGGCTGTCTTTCCAATCCTCTTGCCCTGTGTATGATGAGCTTTTGGAAGTTAGGGATCGCGCCACGGCGAGGCTTTACTTACCATGAAGTGGGTGAAGAAAGTGACGTCGCGAGGTCATCTTGATGAACGTTATTTTTCTGGCCATAACCTTCCAGCTCAGGTGAGTCTTCCTTTCTTCCTGTTTTCCATACAGATATTGAGAAGGAATGGAAGAGGCCGTTTTTTTTCACGCATCCATCGATTCCAGCATACGGGTTATGCCAACATCGAGGCAATGCGCGAAAGCGGTTATAAGAAGATGCCCCTATAGAGAGACGCTAGCCAGCTATCTCTATATGGGTGAGACGTCCTCTAAGACCCCCTCCTTGACATCTCGCTCGGATGACAGGGTATACGCAGCAGCAGCAGGTCAGCTGTCGCTTCATTGCACACGATGGTAATGCTCCAAGCATAATCAAGCTGACCGCTGAAAGACCTTGATACAGTGAAGGTCCAGTCTGAGCTTAACAACCAGGTCCTGGCCCTTCACGGTTTTGGCTGATCAGAGACTGGCACAGAAGTGCTATTGTCGTGCTCGGCTCCGCCCCCACCCGCGGTTAGGGTAGGAAGTAGGCGCGGTCAGGTAGTAGGTAAAAGCCCTAAGGATGTATTCAACAGGGCGTCCGCCGCTTTTGTCCTTATCCAATTGATCCTCAACTGATACCTCCACAAATTTGTAAGGTGTGCACTAATGCTTGCGCATTTCAAAATCCACATAGCTGGTAGGTGTGCCGTTATCTTTGCCCACTTTTCCTGGAATCCTGGATGGTTAAGGTTTGCGTGTTAACCTTGTTCCTCTCTGATTTGGTTTAGACCCTGGTAACCTTGAGCTCCCACCCATCTTGTGTTCTCTTTGACACACTTGGAAGTATCGCTCCCCTCGCCATTGAGGGTTATTGTGAGCATGGTTCTTTCTTTCGAGCGTTTTAATTCTTTCCCTTGCTGAGGAGTTGGATTCCCCGCTCCGTGGGCTGTTCTCGTGGTAGTATTAGCAGTGCTCCCCTTTATCAAAGGGTTACCTAGAATGAGCACACTATTCCTCGGAATTCGGAGTTCTCCTCTCACATGAGAAGTTAATTTCTCTGTTTTTCCAGAGCACCTGGAACGAGCAGCATCAGGTGGATTAGGCCCTTTCTCTGCCTCTCTGATGCGCTGAGTGTTTGGCTAGCTTGCATTATGCTTACCCTTCTGATTTTACAATCATGCTGCTGGTCGAGCCCCCTCTCATTGAGAGCTGGTTTTGTGCTCCCTCAGCTAAGGTAAACTACTGCGAGCCGTTCCAGCATTGGAATATGCTGTAGGTAGAGCTCCGTTCTCGACTGAGAACTGGGTTTGTTGCTCCCTCCGCTAAGTAAATTATTGCTAGCTGTTCCAACTTTGGAACATGCTGTAGGTTGAGCTCCCTCAGCTACAGATTTACTGCTAGCCACTCCAGCATTATAAGCTTTAGATCGAGTTGATGACTTCTCAAATATAGTGTTTTGGGATGCACCATTTCCATCGATGGGCTGCTCTTTCAGAGTGCCACGAAAACCCCTTAGAATGGTATTTTTAAATCCACGTTATGGTAAGTGCGCACGTGAAGTCTTTGTACACATTCTAAAATCCACACTGTGGTAAGATCGCACGCTAGTACTCTGCGTTCTTTCTAAAATCCTGTATGGTAAGACTTACGTGCGGCAGCTTCGTGCTCTTTCTTGAGTTGGCTAAAGCCCCGGTTCCACCTTGGGCACCAATCCACCTATGTATCCTCTGGATACCTAATTAACAGGGTATTGCTACTAAGGATCTGTCGAGACAGTTCCTTCAGCACATGCAAAAAGAAACGTGCGGTAGCCCCTGTGTGACAAGCCAAGACTTAGTATGATTCTAGGCTCTTGGTCATATTCCCTTAAAAGAATCTATTCCTGATTCCAAGCCTTGAGCTCTACCCTGGCCCAGATATGGCCCTAAACGTAGTTTTTTTTGGGTATGTAGCCTAGGCCTTTGGACGTAGGGAATAATGTAACTGACAGCCGTCTTACTTCCCAGGGGCAACTCCCATGGCAATATAATAGAGTTGGTACTTAGTGCTCGCCATGGTTTCAGGCATGCACTCCCCTCAGCATGGCGGCGTGGGTATACCGTTCCCCATAGCGACCCCTAGAGGACGCAGTTTGAAGTTCCCTTGAAAAGGAACGTCTCAGGTTACTTATGTAACAATGGTTCCCTGAGTAGGGAACGAGACACTGCGTACTCTAGGTTTCTTGCCATGCTTCGGAAGCAAGCTTCAGACGAAGAAGTGAATAACATGTTCTCCCGGCGCCTATTTATAATATAGTCGCACCGGTATTGACGTCATGGCTGTCGCTGGCCAACGTGTTGTTGGTGTTTTTTTTTCAATGTATGCTTCAGACACACGGGTCACGACGAGGCGTTCCCCATAGCGACCCCTATAGGACGCAGTGTCTCGTTCCCTACTCAGGGAACCATTGTTACATAAGTAACCTGAGACGTTTTTCAGTGGCCCTGTAACACAGAATATGCTTATCATGTAAATCGTGCTTTGAGAGATGAGGGTTGAAAAAAATCAAGATGTGGGTAGAAAACACCAAGTGAGTGAATTGTGACAGGTGTCCTGTCAAGAAGCAATAGGGCAGAAGAACGAATGAAAGAAGAAGGAAATATTGCAGCAAGAATAAAATCGATACAAAGAAAGGTGAAATGTGCATTGAGTTGGCCTAAATTCAAGAAAGTGTTTCAAATTTTTATTTGGCAATGTTTATTTTCTATTGATCAACTGATCTGACAAAAATGATAATATCACAGTTTCCACAATATTAGCATTAAAACTTTAAGCATTTTGACAATTGATGTAATAATAATTATAATTATAATAATCAATAATCCTAATTGATGATTTCGAAAGATTGTGTGACACTGCTTCACTTTGCAGTGCATAATAAATTTCATTTTAAAACATTTCCTCCACAGCATGTTACATTTTTAACAGTAATATTTTATATGTAAAAACATTTCACAAGATTACGTTTTCCCATACTTGATATTAATTAAATGCAGCCTTGGTGAGCAGACTTGTTTCGGTCTTTATCTGGTAGTGACAGATTGGCAGGTGAACTGTACATTTTTCTTGTCTCTGAGACAAAAGATTTTGCAAGTAAATGCTACAAATGCCAAGAGTGTCTACAAATGCTTACTCATTTTCAATTAACTTGCCAACACCATCAATGAATATGTAAATAAGACTGGTTGATTAATCCCTGAGCTCAACTGCACTAATTAGCCTATAGTCCCTGAATCCAACTGTAGAGTATTTAACTGAAGGAAAGACAGTCCAGATGTGGAGAGGAAAAACCAAACAGTACAGTAATTAAAAATATCATTTCTCATGAAAGCATCACAGGTTAATTAGCCTTGCAGTGCTGCCCGATGCCTCTGATGAGGCTGTTGACATAGAGAGGTTTTAAAGATGCTCTCAAAGCAAAAAGGGTCCTGTGAAGTTAATCAAGGGACGACAACTTTCATCTACACTTCTAATTATCAAATATGTTAATGAGCATAAACGCTGTTTCATGCAAGTTTAATTTGTTAAACTTTGATAAACTTTCTGCATTTTTAGATTTTCAAACAAACTCATTCTGAATTATTTATAAGCCTTTTGAATTACGGGGGCACTGAAAATGTCCTCATAAATCACCTTCTCGTTGTAATACCTATGTCATACCCATGTTACTATACAAATTTGAGTGGTCCTCATAAACCACATAAACCAGCACACACACACACACACCACTGGTTCTGTTTTATGGGGACAGGCGAATGCTTTTATACTAAACTGTAATTTCTACCCCTACACCAACCCTACCCCTAATCCTACCCCTCACAGAAAACTTTCTGCATTTTACATTCTCAAATAACTAATTCTGTATGATTTATAAGCTGTTGCAATTGTAGAGACATTTGGTCCCCAAATCTTGCCCTGGAGGGCCAATGCGCTGCAGAGTTTAGCTCCAACCCTGATCAAACTACCTGTGATTTTCTAATGATCCTGAAGACAATGCTTACAAGACTCTCCTGATGTAGGAAAGACCCGTACCACACACACAACACACACACACACACACATACAATTTTTGTTATTCTTTTTAGCACATATTTAGTCTAATGATCTTTATTAAGAACTCATCTCCAATATAAGCAAAGAGAGAAAATGAGCGAGAGTGTCTGTTTCAGTGTATGCTTCAAGCTAATTGCACAACGCATTTCACATTTCAGTCTCATGACCAAGTGATCTCACTAAACGTGATGGACACGCCACTGTTGCAGCATAATTCTAATATTTTCATTGTCAGAATGTCTTAATAAAAGTTTTCTTTAAAAAGAGCATAAGACAAGGGTAAGTTTTCACATCAGCTCTAAAACTGACTTTTCTCATAATCTTTTACATTTATTTTGCCTCACTGATATAACAAAATTCGAAAACGTATGGTTACTTTCAGTATGTTTTTTACAATAATTAATTCCTCCATTAAAAGCTATAACATAATTACCAATATTTGTCAATGAATTCATAAAGTGTAAGCTTAATTTGCTTTTGTGGTCTCTGATTAGCAGTGACCCCTGATGCTTTGGGCAATAATTGTAGGTTTGGAAGAAGGAGAAAGGATGAAGGCATATTCATCAATGGAGGTCAATTTTCACTCTAATAAAGCCGCATGACTCAGAGGGACTGACTGCAGCACAATGGACTGAGAGGAAGTGTTCAGAGAAGTGTTTGCTGTGGCACACAACATACTCTCATCTCAGTCAAGAAGGTGTTTTATTTACTTCACATGTTCCAGTGTGTTGTCATGAGGACAGAACTAGAGAGTGAAAGTGTGTATACACCTGTGTGTGTGAGATTCATTAAACCCAAAACACACTGTTATTAAGTGTTGTTTATTTCAAATGCATTTTTTATTGGTATAATTAAAAACCATGGTTTCTGGTTTAAAGCAATTTTGTCCAGTTTGTCTAAAAGCAAATAACACTCCCTATAGAAAAAAATGAAAAGAAACAATTTTGTTTAATTTTGTTTTAAATAGTATTTTCGCGTAACATCAGATTTGTGTTGTGCAGAACACATATTGTAAAAAATGATTTTTTAAAAATTAGAATCAGAATCAAAATCAGAAAGAGCTTTATTCAGTATTTTGCACATACTAGGAATTTGTTTTTTTTGTGACAGAAAAGCTTCCCTACATAGAGGAAAACACATCAATACACGAATTATGAAATATACATATTAATATAATATAATACCAAAAGTAACTAAACTGTATTCCGAATTATAAGGTACATTTTACAAGCAAATTTATTCAGTTTTTAATACAAAAATTTCAGAATTACCACACGCCATGATTTTTTACTACAACTTATTATTTAGGGTACATCTATTATGGTCCTTTTATAACATAGAAGAATTGGTCTTTATAAAAAATTCCAAAAAGAAGCTTTTTGCTTCTGCTTAACACAGCTCTCTCTATTTTCTTCTTTTAGCATTTTGGTTAAAGAATGTTCATGGCTCAAGCGATCAGTAAAACATGAGATCTGAGTCTTACTTTCATTTTATTTTTCAACCTTTTTTTATTATTTTCCAAGCACATACTAATTAATGCAACTGCTTGCGACTCCTTTAAAGCAGGTCTCACAGTGAGGTCAAAGTTCACACGGTTGGAAATCTTATTTTTCTTATTTTAAGAAGTATCTGTGCATGACAGATAGACAGAGAGCACAGAGTGTGCCCTTGTCTGATTGCCATGGAGCCAGTCAGATATCAAAGACAGAGAGACCAACACCATATCTCAACTGATGACACAGAACACCACAACACCTCCTGCCTGAGTTTCTTTGTATTCTGTTCTCCATCAACCTCAAGACAGTCCAACATGCTCAAGTGTAGTTCATTCACACAATGTTCTTTTAAATAACATTTTACACAGCTCTCTCGAATACTTGATTATGAATTTCACCAGACAGAAATGTCCAAATATTCACATCAAAATCATCCAGTGAGCTATTAAAAGTTGGATATATTGTACATCCAACTTTACCTGCATGTCAGTACACTCACATAAAGCAATATATATAATATATAGCAAACCTCAGCTGCATGATTGTTTATATCACTGAGAAATGTCAACTATATTATCACACCAATCTGCTAAATATGACTATAATATATTATAAACATAAAGATCATGATTTTCTGTAAAACTGCATTGTGCACTATACAAATGATTTTTTACTTGATTTGATCTAATGCAATGTTATTAGTTTACTCATCTGGGTAATTGAAACCAGAGCTACATTCATGTCTCTCATATGACACCATGAACTTGTTATCTCTTATTTTGCACAAATGCAAATGGGACATTTTGCTGTCATGAAATTAGTTACTATATATATATAGTTCTATTATTGGTTTGTTGGCCCCTAGCTGTGTAAATAATGGGCATAACTGTACAGTCAGTTTGTCAAATCAACGAAACAGACCCCCTGTTTTTTTTTTTTAATGTTTTCGAAAAGGAATGGCAGAAAATATAGTAGGCGTCTGCAGAACTGCTGTGCTGATGAATTGAAAAGACAGCCGAACGAGTCTCTTCTGTTTGATATTCCATAAGAGCATTTTTCACACCAGTTTGCATAATGACAAAAATTCTACATATTAAAAAAGGGCATCTGAACTGTCAGAGCAGAACAGAATGTATTGTTTTGTTTTATCCAGCTGCAAAATGACAATGTTCTTACCTATCCATTTATTCATTAAACACTGTAAGATTGAGCTCAGCTTAAAATCTATTAGCTACATGACCTTGGGGAGGCACAATTCTAATTTTTCAAACTTTAGAGGACATTGCCCCAAGCTTGTCCACCCAGAGGGCTGAAAACACCTGGGAAATGCCTTATTCCTGAAATTTAAACTAAGTCCTCTAATGAATCATTAACTTTCAATTATCACCAGTCATTTTAGCAGTAATTATCAGACAAATCATATTAGATTTGGTTCACCTCTAATTAGTTTGTAACAGATCATGCTCTTCTCTCTCTCTCTCTCTCTCTCTTTCTTTCCTCCGTCCTTTCATATGGATTTCCTTCTCAGTGTAGCTTAAGGGTGAGATGAAGACAGTGCATTACATTAACAACCATCTGAAACAATGATTCTTTCATATTTTGAGTTTGTACTGTTTTTCACAACAAAGGTGAATAATCTAAATTAAATAAATGCATTTAGCAGACACTTTTATCCACAGCGACTTACAGTGCATTCAGGCTATACATTTTTTATCAGTATTTGTGTTCCCTGGGAATTGAACCCACAAGCTTTGCGCTGCTAACACAATGCTCTACCACTGAGCCACAGGAACATTATATGGGAAATATAATTATATTTACACACATTATTATAACAATCTTTATCTAAAAAAAATAATTGAACTAATATCGTAGATAAATCTGCTGTTTCAAACCCATGGATTCTAAACATGCTGTTTATGCGTCACTAAATAGAACTGGTTCCCATGGAGAAGAGTTTCTTTGTAGTGCTTGCTGTAGTCCACTGTCATTCTCAAGAGACTTCGACAGCCCTCAGAAAGCTCTTAATGTAAATTCAAGCTTAACCTTTCTGCACTGAAGAGACTGAGAGAGTCTTGTTTTTACATTTACAATTTTTTTTTTCTTTAACTCAGTTCTCTTAAAACTATCATTTCAGATGTTAGAACAATGAGTTTCTTGTTAACACCAGAACCTGATAAACTGATTATCAGTAATTTTGTCACAACTTCTAAACATCTTTCATCATGTGAGCCATCACATGCAAAATAACCCTGGAAACAGGAATCACAATATTACAAATAAACCTGTCAGCTTCAGAAACATGCATGGAGTTTGCCTGGCTGTCATTTTGTGGCATTTTCTGTTCACTTTTTACTGTATATGACTTTATATATAAGAAATGTATAAACATGATAAAAAAATAAAATTTGTATATAACAAACCTTTCCAAGGTTGACTGCCATGCTGAAACATCTAAACATTCTAAACAGTAGACTCACACAATTCATATAAACATGTCATTTTGGTGGCATTATAGCCAATTTACTGAACCAATAGCTACACTTTGAAGAATAAACCAACTGTTTGGCAACAGTTACTGTTTTTGGGTGAGTTTTGATGTCCCATAAAACAGTGACAATAGCACTGTTTCAAAAGAAAAAAAAACTGTAAATGTAAGCATGGCGAGTATCTTCCATTATAAACCTTCATATTGTAATGTAATAAATAATAATTACAATTATATTCTTAAAACCATAAGGATTTGATTAAAATATTTAAAATATGTCAAGGACAGTTTCTCGCCTAATAGTTTTACCATATTATTGAATAGTATTCACACATTCTAAGGTTATTTGAGGTAACTAGAGGACCATTGCCTAATGTGGATATGACTTAGCAAAGAAATATTCCAAGTGCTTAGATGTCTATTTTAAGTGTTTATTCAGGCTACAATTTGAAGAAGCAGCTACAGAAAGAAAGAAAAAAAGCAGTCCCGGCTGTTAATAAAATGTACACATCACCCCCCCGCCCCCAAAAAAAACCCTTTGACAGGTTCCTGTACAATTACTTAAAGCTGCAGTCCGTAACCTTTTGGTGAAAAATTATCCGAAATCAATATTTTAACAAGTACATAACCAGCCAGTGTTCAACACTATCGCCTTACTTTAGCTTGATTCACAACGGTTAGCTTATAATAATGTTTTCTAATTTGAGTGGTACGGGTAGGTTTTCGCAGGAAATTCGAACATGCCGCTGCGTCATTACGTCACGTCTTAAATATAGCAGGTAAGCATAATTTGCTTTTCAGGTTAACAGAATTTCTTAATATGACAATTAGATTAGACTGTGCAGAAATTAAAATCTACACGCTAATACACACTATACTCATAGTCATGCAATGCTGATGTTGTTAACATTAATCATTTGAGAATAAAGTATAATAATAATAATAATTTGAACAGTTTGATGTGATATGAGCTAACCGATCTTTAGATTTAATCACCATTGGAAGCGCGATTTATTGTAATTCTTTTTTCCTCAGTTGGTTAGAACAAACGTGGCAGACTTGTTACTTACTTGTTCAGATGGCAATATAAGGTGAAAATTATTATTTGGGTCATATTTTCCAAGACGTAGGCTAGAATCTGTGATGTACAGTAAATATCCACACCGGTGCGTGACTGACTGCCACACACATACTCCTCAAAACATTAGACACAACCCACGCAAGCTAGATAATTCTGCACACAGCTGCAATTGCAGGTTTTCAAACAGAGATGGCGACAAAGAGGCAAAACTTACGGACTGCAGCTTTAAATTCAGGCAATATATTTCTTCTCCAGTTAAGGACTATTCCTAAACACAGTTAGCATCCTGCTTTTATTAGTTCACTTTCAGTTTCTTCCCTCAGCTGTTGCCAAGGACACTTCCTTTACAAGCCAGCAGATATACAAAAGCTGAAAACATACTGATCAATGATAAAAGAAGGACCTAGGTAGATAAAAAATACAAATGCAAATATATCTTCTTTCTTTGGTTCAGCTTTTTATTCAAATGTTTAAGAAATACTTTTTATCAATGCAAACCATAACAAACCAGTTTTCAAGGGTCTTAGGCCTAGACCTCTGGTGTGCTGTCAATGTTGGTAATTGTCAGTGAACAAGCACGTCAGTGTGTGGGTTGCTGGCTTCAGAACGTTTACATTAGTGCAGGCTGAGCAGACCTGGAGCAGACAGTTCAATTCGTTATGTGTCAGGTCGGTTAGACCCTGCAGTGCTTGTGTGAATATGACCCCCTGATTCAGCCTCCCTAGAGGCTAAGGTGGAGAAGAGGAGGGGAAGTTATATTTTAACGAGGCAGAGAGGCAATAATTTGGCAAGGGTTTCTTGCATTGGTGCTCCAGCAAATCTAATGATGGCAGCCTGGATAAACGCAGGTGAGGCAACAACAAAAATCTTGTCATCTCGCATCAGTACTGTTGAGCCTTCATGCATGATGTGCCACAAATACTACTGTTTTTGATAACAATGACAAAATCTGTGGAAAAAGTGCAATGCTGTTCTCTAATTTGGAAAGAATGTGTATGCATAATTAAAGAAACCCTTTATTTCTACTAACCTTTGTGCATCTAACAAAATTCCTAACTGCTCTGATAAATGAGTCATATGACATTTGAATTTTTTGAAACAAAATGTGTGAGGAGAAACGGAAATGTCACTTCATGTCACAATTCAATTAATGTTTGTCAGAGTTGCACGATGGATGATAAAAAGGCAACTATGAATAAGTGTTTGTTTACTGGAAAGGATGACAGCATATGTTGCCTTCGTTCTGATGTTGACAGTGTTTATCTGATTCAATTTAATAACAAAGATAAGCCACAAAAACTGTTGCACTCTTTGAAATGAAGCTCTCACCTGCCAAGAAACACAAGTGGTTGTTTTAGCTTGCCTGTCAGTCTTGGAAAGCCTCCTCTTATACCCTTTATCACCTCAGCAAGTCCACCTTTCTATTTAGGTGATAAAAAAGCCATTTTCCTTTAATATAATGCTGATCATTTGATTTCTATACTAAATTGTTAGGTATAAACAGCTCAAGAAATTGAGGCTGCCCCAAATACAGTGTACATCTGTAATAGTCATTAAATCCACCTTCTTTGTTTGGTTTGGTTTAGCTTAGCAGACCTTTTTTTCTAGAACTAACTTTATTTCAATGAGATTTAAATTAGATTTTTTTTAGATCATCACAAATTATTTCATTAATATTTGAGAACCAGTTTCCAAATCTCTGCATTCTATTAGATTAAATTGAAATCTACTAGAATAAGGGTGAATGTTAACCAATCAAGTACGTGAAACTTATTTTTACTGTTGACATCTCTGAAACTGTAGTTCCTAGCATGCTTTGCACAGGACTTAATAGAGAGAGTAACAATATTTAAAAAAAAAAAAATTTTTAGCAACATGAATGAGGGATTTTATATAGTGGACATAAAAATATTAAATAACTCTCCATAAAATATTTTGAGTCTATTTCAATTGTTTTTACTTAAAATATCTGATACAACCATAAGAGAAGATGCTGTTTCTCTCAATTGCTTTAGCATTTTTGACTAATTAGTCAACCAAATGATTTTTACAAATCCGCTATACTGACTATACGTGTGCTGCTTTGCATGGTTCTGGTAATCTATAAGTCTAAATACATTTTCAACGAAACACGATTAGAGCTGAGCTTGAGAAGTCTTGCATGAATTTCTGCATGGCCCTTTTCACAGAACTGTGATGACGCGTTGAACGGTCATCAGCATCCTGAAAGTTTGTCATATTTTAATATATTTTTTTTTAAATGTATCACCTTAACACTATTCTTTGTATTAGATCACCTTTGAATCAAATTACAAAAAAACTAGTTTGTGCTAATGCGAGGGTGTTTCTAATGCAGCATCTATGGGAGGGACGGTACATTTGACATCGTTCTCTTTTCTGACTGCCGTTATCAGTCTCTCTCATTTTTTTGTCCTTTTATTGAAAGTCATGAAAACACTATCGTGGAGTTTTTCTTTTGCTATTTGAGCAACTGGAAATGCAAAAAATATATTTGTGGTACTCTTCAATTCACTGCTATTCAAGTTAACCCAACTATGACAACTTCCACTGCTGAGAAACCCAGAAATGTGAAAAAGGTCCATGGGTGGTTGCTTCTTGATTGATGTCTTGTCTTCTCTTCAGTCCAGCTTATCATGTGAGAGCTAGCTAATAAACAAAAAAAAATCGCTTTCCAATAAGGCAGACAGAGGCTCCACGTCCCATCTATTTCACACCTGACTAGTGTTTCCAAGACAGGCCATTCACATTTTCTGGAGCAGAGGTTGTTGGTATGGCCTTCCATGAAAGCACCATCTGTCAATGTGTCTCTCTCGAACATACACATACACATTTATTAGCAGTGTGGTGAGTATATTTCATACATAGATCCTTCAAATAATAGATGATAGAGTGCATGTCATACACATGTGCATAGATTTATTTTGAGACAAACAGGCTGATAAATATGTTAACTTTTTGAAGAAAACTGTTTTCTCTGCATGAACAGAGAATGTATAAAATCACTGCAGAACAACCTTCACCTTAGCTGCCTGTTCACACAAACTGTTCACAAATCCACATAAGAATTGATAGGAAGGCCAAGTCAGAATACTGTTGATATAAACAAATGGGCCGTGGCTGAAAGGTATGTAGAGGATAATGTATGCATTTTTGTACAATGCAGATGGGTATTCTGTAATGACCAGATGACTGTTCATTATCTAATTCTAACAAAATATTATAAAAAATATAATTCTAATAATATTATAATATTATTTTGACTGTATATTATCTTATAGAAAAAAAATTGAATGTACAAAGCAATCAGCCTAGCAACAAGACAAAGACTGCAACAATTTATTAAAAGTAATATTAATACTAGAGTCATCTGATGTCATTTTCATTACAGTACCATAGAAGCAAGATGCAGCGAGTTTCATTTTTATGAAACAAGAGAGCACAATCTGTATGATTGAGGGGAGTACGCACCATTTCAGTTAACCAGCTAGTACTTATAGAGCATGCTATGGCCACAGCCAAATAATAATAATTCAACTGCTGCTGCTGTGCTTGACCAATTAGAAGAAATCGTTCCAGAGTGGTGTGTAACTGTAACTCCTGAACATTAAAACAATATATATATTGTTCATTCAAGTGGATCTGATGTATTTTAATTTACTATTCCAAGCTCATTACCACCAAAATATTCATCTAGGGAACTCCGTGGGAATAATATACACACAAAAAAATTAGTTCTGCAGCAGGTCTTTGGGGTACTTACAAGTGCTAGACAAGAACCCATTAAACCCCTGTAGGTTTCTTTTAAAGGTCTCTATTCTCACCTTAGTACCTCTTTTTTTAGTTGGGGAACGGATTAAAAAACACCATTAAAAATCAGTGTATTGCCTGAAGATAATGTGGTTCTCAACCTTTTGGCCCCCTAATAAGGAAATATTCCAGGGCCCCCACATGAGACCTTTTGACCTCAGAAAAGCACAAAAGGAATTCAAAACAGCTTTTGCCATTGTAGTAAATTCCCATTCATAGCAAACATATGAGAGTGGAATAACATACCACAAATCTAAGGAGGAGAATGGGGTTCCTCTTATGGTTTTACAAAGCACCATTTGACAAAGGTGCTGTATAGCACCTTTAAAGATAGATGCTATATAGCAATTAAAGTGGTTCCCCTATGATTACAAGCCAATGAACCACTTTTAGTGCACCATTTTTGTTTAGAGTGTAATATAGACAATTCATAGACGAAAGAGAGAGAGAGAGATCAGTGATTGGAAAGCAGTTGTGAATGGTATCAAGTTAATCACTAAACTTTCACAGTTTGCTTTATGCAACAAAAACATTTAGTTATAATGCCATACAAGGCTTTATTTTTTTTGTATACTATGCCTACTTCCGTGTTAGGTTTCCGAAATGAAAGTGTGACATGTAGTAAATACAGACATTTGTCGATGGTACAATCTGAAAAAAGTCTGTAAGGGTCCAATATATTTTATTAATAGGAAGGAACTTTCTGTAATGAGGTGTTTATTTTAAATTACACATTGCATTGTGCTGTATTTTGGGGTTAAAGGAAAATATCTGTAAACTTAATGGAAAATTACCAGTACCTTTTCCAGTTTTCTACTGTTTTTTTTCTTCTTTTCTTACAGTGTAGGAGTTTCCCAGGTGCACTCGAAGCAGCATAAGTCATGATGAATGTTGCATGCGCCTCTGTATTTACTTTACACACAAGATTTTTTTTTGCTCTGTTAATCAAATTCATGCCTCTCTTCTTTATAGACTTTAACTGTTCCAATATCATTACAAAGAAATTTTTCCAGTTTACAGAATTAATCAAATAATAGAAATAGAACAATACAAATTGAAAGGATCTACTGCTGGGTGCATTTCTGGCTGAGAGAATCCAAACACAAAGGTTAACTCAGTGACCAGTTCCTCAATATGATTAGCTCAGTGACCAACAGCTTTTTATTATTTTAGTAATGGAAACACACTCGAAGTACCAAGGACTTCAGTGAATTTAATTTCTCCTCAGGGGAAGAGAAGCAAATGACTCAGCAGCCGGTATTTTACATCTTTGACTACCTAAAGCTATTTCCCGCCAGTAAGTCTCATATCTTCTCTTCCCCATGTCTCTCTCTATCTCTTACTTAAAAACACACATGCTCTATACTGTCTGCAGACAGCAAATAGAGAGAGACAGAGATGATGGTAGAAAGAAGGAAGGATAGGGAGAGGGTGCCTCAGGTGATTTCCTGTATGTTAAGGCTACCTGGTGAGAGAGCGGTTCTGCTATAATTTATTCTGCTCCTCTCTTACAGCTCTAATGTTATTTTCTCTTTTTCTCACATTTAATGTTCCTACTCCCCCTCACCTCGCAATATTTCATCCTTTCATCCAAAGCGACTTACAAATGAGGACAATGGAAGCAATCAAAAATCGGCCAAAGAGCAATGATAAGCAAGTGCTATAACAAGTCTCAGTTCAGCTTCTGCATCCACTGAGCAAGTTTTTTTTTAATCATTTAATAAATAAAAGAAACAATAGAATGAAAAGACTAGAGCAAGCTAGGTAGGAAGGCCTTTTTTGCTTTTGTTAAGCAGAAGTCAGAAAGTCCAAATTATATGGTATAATAATAAAACCAAATCTCTCTAATGCACAAAGATTCAGAGAAGCAATTGTTAGTTTTTTTTAAGAAAAAAAGTATGTATAAATAATAGAGTGCAAGTCCAAAGGGCCTTAAAAAAAGAATATTTTTTAATAAGAATAGATTGAATAGAGCGTGCTATCTTTAGAGGGTCAAAAGATGGACGAATTGTTTTTTTAGCCTGATTCTTGAAGAAGATCTTGGCTGCTCTGGACCTGAGTTGGGCAGGTCATTAAAATCCCCCGGAGCGAGCATTTCAGTTAAAAGTCGAGAAGTTAAGTTTGTGCCTCTTTGGTTTGGCACAATAAAGTGATGTTCACTTGTAGAACACAAGTTCTAGAGGGCATGTAAGTCTGTAGTAATTAATTTAGGTAAAGGGGTGCAGCGCCAGTTGTGGTTTTGTAGACAAACATTAATGCCTTTTTTTATGCGAGCAGCTATTGGTAGCCATTGCAAACTGATAAACAGTGGTGTGACTTGCATTCTTTTCGGCTCGTTAAAAATTATTATGGATTAATTGTAATGGTTTGATAGAAGTGGCTGGAAGACCTGCCAAGAGAGCATTGCAATAGTCCAGCCTGGACATAACAAGAGTTTGAACAAGGAGTTGTGAAGCATGTTGCGAAATAAAGGGTCTGATCTTCTTGATGTTGAATAAAGCTAATCTGCAGGACCGGACAGTTTTAGCAGTGTTTTCTGAGAAAGTCAGCTGATCATCAATGATAACTACAAGGTTTCTGGCTGTTTTTTAAGGAGTTGTGGTTGATTTGCTTAACTGGATGGTGAAATTGTGATAAAACGATGGTTTTGCTGGAACCACAAGCAGTTCTGTCTTGGCAATGTTGAGTTGAAAGTGATGGTCCTTCATCCAACAAGAAATGTCCGTTAGACAACCTGAGATGCGAGCAGCTATCGTCAGACCATCAGGATGGAATGAGAGGTAGAGTACAGTGTCATCAGCATACACTGTAAAAAGTAATGAGTTGAACTTACTAGGAAAACCTGTGGAAACTGATTGCCTCAAATTTCTCAGTCAAATTAGTTTATCATTTTTGAGTTAATAAAACTTACTGTAAGTTTGTATAGGTAACTTGTGTATATGTATTGGTTACCAGAAAACTTGTGTTGCTAACTCAATTTGACAAGTTCATCCAACTTAGAGATGTAAGTTAAGCTTGGTGCACAGAACTCAAACAAAACAGTTTTCTTAACAAGTCTGCTTTGTTCACATTGCTAGACAAATGTGTGGAAACAAATTGCCTTAAATTTCTCAAGTAAGCTTTACTCAAAACTTAAAGTCGTTAATACAAAGACAGAAAACAGATTTTTAGCACAACAATAGGGCATTTATTTAAAACAATGTTACTTCAAGTCATAATTTTTTAGGCATGCTATCAAATCAACAATTTAACAATGTAAGAAAAATTGCACATACTGCAATCAGGAAATAAATAGAAAAAACAAATAAGCATCAACATCCCTTTTAACCATTTTCTAGAATTACCTTTTTCTAAACCAATAATGATCAATCATGAACAATTACACTGAAAAATGCTCCATCACGACACAATGACATCTTTCTACATCAGAAGCTTTTTCAGAGATTGCATTCTAGGTTCAGCCATTGAATGAAATCAAAGGTGTCCTTCAGTACTGGAGGATACTATAATTTCATAGCATAAATACAAGTCCAAAGAGCAGGCATATCTTGGGGAGGATTTTCCAGATCATCCAAATACAATTGTACTTCCAAAATGATTGCAAGTAACATGGCATTTAATGCGTTGAGTTAGGTATGCCTCTAGTCCTCACTCCGGGATCACCGGGGTTCCCCCCCCCCCCCCAATAGGCCGATTGACATCTCTTCTTCATCATAGTCCTGGAAACAAGAATACAATATGACAAAAATAGGTAATTACATTTTAAGAGTACATATTTAGGTTAAACATTTGCAAACAAATTAATATTTGTGTATTATGTTTAGATATAAAGGCTTTTTCAAACTGGGCACAGCAGTGGATCCCAGATAACATACTTAAAAAAAGACATTCACTCTGTTGTACAAAAAGACAGACAACTGAACGTACGAGCCGCTGATACAGTAGTCTATTTCTGACGACTAAAGCTGAGCTGATTGCCATATAGAAACTGGTAAAAAGGTAATTATATGAATAAAAAAAACTCTAACAATCATGGGCGAATACTCATGGTCAGTTGCAAACTAAATGAAATAGAATCTCACACAAACCAAATAACTGAAAATACTGACATTTATATTCTCTTTTGTGTGATTTCTAAATACTGACCACAAAACCATGATCAAGAGAGCACCTTCATAGGCCATGTCTTAAACGAGTGGTTTTTCTAGTCTCTATCACTCATATATTAGACTCCTTGTTTTTGTTCTCTTGCTTATCTGATTTCTTTATTTCTTTCAAACCTCCTTTTTGATTTTTATATTTCTTTCACTTAACTTTATTCTTTTCTGTCTTTCCTTTCTGACTTCTTTCCTCTTTGTTGTTTCCTTTACTCTTCCTTCATCTAAATTGTCAGACACCTTGTTACCTCTTTCTATTTTCTTCTTCCACTTTAGAAAAGGGTTCACCCAAAAAATGTTAATTCTGTCATTAATTACTCTCTCATGTCGTTCCAAACCCGTAAAACATTCATTCATCTTCAGAACACAATGAAGCTTTTGATGAACTGGATGTTGTAAACATGGCACAGTGCACCTGCGTGTTCTACGTCCGAACGCCGGGCTCCTGTCGTCAGCAGCATCACACCATGCTCGGGTACGCTCGTGACTAGTCCTTTCTTTCTTTCTGGGTCTTAGAAAAACGTGGTAGGTTTCTATCTCTGCATAAAGCTCTTGGATTTCATCAGAAATCTCTTAAATTGTGTTCCACATTAAACAAAGGTCGTATATGTTTGGAACGACATGAGGGTATAATTAATGACAAACATTTTCATTTTTGAGTGAACTAACCCTTTAAGTATTTTTTTTCTCTTCTTTCCAACTCTGTTCTTTTGTTATACATAACTTTTCCTTTTTTCCTTAGAAGTTTTTTTTCACTTTCTTTATTCCTTTCTATCTTATTTTGTTTCTGTGTCCTGATTTTTTTCTTGCCAGGTCTCAATAATTGTCTGCATTACACTAAATAACCAAATATAACAGACAAAATTACTTACAAAACATGTCTTGTAAAATCAGTAAGGTCCTTTTCAAGGAAGAGTGGAAGGCCGTGGAGAACTGCTGTTCATCGCCCATTGATGTCCGATGTCTCTACAATTATTAAAAAAACTCATATTTAATATCACTCAAAAGCACAAGCATTCAGCATAACATAATAAATATCTACTTATTCTGTGCAGGGTTTCACAAAAATGCAAAGTATGATTTTTCATTAAGCACACCCATGTGAATAAGCACATACTATGTGGAAACATGGATTTGAGAATTTTCATATTCCATAGCTTCCATATTTTAATAAGTTTTTCAGCAGTTGAGCTCTTTTTTCACTCAATAAACAAGTAGAACTTCGACTTCCACTGCATGAGTTTAAGTCCCCAAAAAAAGAGCACATAGAATATGAAAAGAAAATGGTTATAATTAGTGCTGGGCATTGACGTACATTTAAAAACTATTTTAAATGAAGTTTATACTCCAAATATTTTTCTGAAATATAAACATTTAAACATTGGTTGTGATGATAACTTGTTTTCATGAAATTTGTTCAAACATTAAATACTGAAAAATGGATTACATAAGACATTATAAATTTCATTAAGTTGTACTGTATAGTTCAACATACTTTATGATGCTTACTCAAGTTTATTTCATGTTATAACTAGAAGTAAAGAGGAAGATCGATGCTTGTAAACCACTGGCTAGCTAGTACTCTAACTGACGGTTACAGTAATGCTCGTCAATAAAAACTAATAAAATCTGCCTTTTCATTTCCTCAAAAATGATAGCACACACTGTGACAATATAGTAAGTAGATCACCAAAAACTTACCTAACCTTGCGGACACATTTCAAACACGATCTGACTCTGAAATTCAGTTCGTTGTCTTCTTCTGGTGACGTTTTGTTTAAACCAACCTTCCGCCACCCATTGGTGCACTTCCGCCACCTACTGGTCTACAGTTATTAGGGCACATAGTGGGATTTAATCCAACAAACTAGATGCTCTTAAGTACTGTTTCCTAAAGTTGTTTAGTTTAACTATTGCATCCAACCTGAAAGTTCACATAACACAGTGTAAATTCAACAAATTTGTAAAAATCAGTAATGTTTCCTCGCTTTTCTTAAGTAGATTCAGTGATTACTTTTTACAGTGTAGCAGTGGTATGAAGCCATGTTTCTGAATGACAGTACCTAGTGATGCCATGTAGACAGAGATGAGAAGTGGTCCAAGAACTGAGCCCTTAGGCACCCCAGTAGCTAGATGTTTTGACTTGGACACCTCACCTCTCCAAGCTTTCTTGAAGGACCTATCTGAGAGATAAAACTCAAACCACTGGAGTGTGGTTCCTGAGATGCCATTTTCCAATAAGGTTGACAGGATAATCTGGTTTTTAACCGTGGAAAAATCCTCGAGATCCCAGCAAGGTAGTATTGAAGTATTCTGGATCTGCTCTTGCCAGTCTTAGGGCTTCAACAACTGAGAGAAAGGCAGTCTCGGTTGAATGTCCACTTCTGAAACCAGACTGGTTGCTGTCCAGGAGGTTGTTCTGTGTGAGCAAGGCTGAGACTTGGTTGAACACAGGCTCATCAAGTGTTTTGCCATGAAAGAAGGGGAACCTGTCTGTAGTTCTCTAAAAGAGATGGGTTAAGGTGGGTTTCTTAAGTAGTGGGGTTATACGAGCCTGTTTAAATGCTGAGGGAAAAACACCAGTGTGATGGGATGTGTTAATGATTTGAGTGAGTGCAGGTACAACTGCAGGATAAATGGCTTGAGATGAGATGGAATAGGATCAAGTGGACAAGTAGTAGGATGATTGGAAAATATGAGTTTGGATACTTCTGCCTCAGAGAGTGAAGAGAAGAATGTGAACGAGTGTATGTTTGCTGGTAAGATGTGTTTGACAGTTTGTGGTGTGGAGAATTGTGCACTGAGGTTTGTTTTATTAATGAAGAATGTGGCAAAGTAGTCAGCTGTTAGAGTTGATGAAGAAGGGGGAGGAGGAGGACAAAGGAGGGAGGAAAATGTTTTATAGAGCATGCGAGAGTTAGACGAATTGTTAATTTTGTTATGATAGTATGTCCCTTCAGCAGTGGAGACATTACCAGAGAAGGAAGAGAGGAGTGACTGATACACATCGCATGTTACGATTCACTTACTTTTTGAAAACATGCTTTAAATTGATTATAAATGAAACAACAATTAGTTTGTTCAATTGACCAGGTAAAAATCACATATGGCATCAAACTGGGACACAATGATACCTTTTTCGTGTTACATTTCATACAAAAAACATAATTTGTTATTGGATTTTCGACTGTCTTGAGTCAACGCATTGAGTAAATCGTTTCCACATGAAAAAATACCATAGCATTTTATAGTAAATATTATAGTGTTTTTGAACCATACTATAGTAAAGTACTTGAATTAATTTGTTGTGGTAATTCTATAGTTGCTGTGGTAATATAACAGCTCTAGTATATAAACAAATTACTTTACCCCTACGGTTTATATTTTACTACAATACACTACAGTTTACTGTACTAAAAACTAAAGTATACTAAATTATTTATTACAGTTTATCAGTTCACTATAGTTAATACTACATTATGCTGTAGCATTCATTAAAGTGTTGTAAATACTATAATATTTACAGTATAATACACTTTACTATAGTGTGGTTCAAAAACACTATAGTATTTACTATAAATGACTATAGTATTTTTTCATGTGGGGAGTTATGAGAATCTTTTTTTGTGTTTGACATATGAAGACCTTTTTTCGCTTCTGACACACGTATCAACGAATGTGGCCACGATTTGGCCGTCTGAGACAAATTTTGGAAATCCTAAAAGATTCCTATAATCCTACGCTAAAATCTGTAGTATTTGATCGTTAGTTTGACATGTTCACCGACATGGCCGCGTGGCCCTAGATTTGATCATTTCCGTTTATGCGAAACAACACTCAAAAAAGGGGAAAATGGGGGAGGGGGGGGAGCTGCTGTAACTGTAATAGGTTTCAGATTGAACTAATTAAATATTAATGTAGATCATTGTGTGCAACGTGATCTGCCTCAATGTCACTGAAATATAACAACTTCTAACAAGTGCAAGACAGGTAAAAAGTTTGAGCTTATCATCACCATGCACTCGATTTGTTATTTACAACAGTTGTAAAACTTAGCAATATTTTCAGCATTTTTAGGAGTCTCGTACTGCCAACAGCGTCACGTCCTCAATAGACTGAATATGTGATTCTTATGGCTAGAATTCTTCACCGTAAGGTAGCCTATTCACGCAACACCCCTCCACACGTTGGTTCGATCCACACACATGCGGTGTTGAAGCCTTGACTCAAGTGTATTGTGTTTTAGATGAAGACGGTTTCAGGTGGGCTGAACATTTGCGCTCGACTGTGAAAAGCGAAGCAATCCTGCACTTTTGTAGCATCTTTGTATTGCTGTTGTGATTAAGGGTGAGTAGGCTATTAAGAGCTGCAGTAGACATTTGTTGTGTGCAAAGTGTAGATAACGCTATGTTAAGTGTGCTGCATTGGCGACGTTTACCGAGATACATGCGGACTGTAATGTTGTTCATGTCCATTTCAAAATAGCCTAAGTGATTTATTGTTGTCCTGTCCTATAAGATGTAGAGCGCTGAGAAAATATTCGGGTGCCCTTGAAGTGAAGTGTAGAGACAACGTTTTTAATGCAGCACCTTTAAAGCCTTTGGGACTTAAATGTCACGATTAAAGGCAGATATCAGGAAAAAAGGAAGGAGACCGTTTCTGACCCAGTGTATGCGAAAACCTTTAATTTTGCCCGTGTCCTAAAGCCAGAAGTAAACACCCGTTATTTTACGTTTTGATCTCTGAAATGTGTTGATTTGAACTTGGCAGGTTTAAAGTAGGTTGTTGCTGAATTGAGATGTTTTCAGCACACGGCTGAACGGGAGCTTACAGGGGATTTTGGTCATCAGAAATCAGCGATTGTTGTTTCAGCACCTCATTTGAGAGCCGTGCTCGAATCAGAGAGTTTGTACTCATGCTGGGTCACTGGTCTACATAAAGCTCCGCTTTTGTGCACAGTATAAATATAATTTCTCTGCCACAAAGAACATAAAATAGCAAGAGTAATTATGCCATTTCGTTAACAGTCTGTCCAACCATGTTTTTTAAACAGAAAATGTCACTAACTTAACGGAAAGGGAATAATGTGACAATGAGCGAGTGATGAGATCTGATTTTTAATGATATTATGTGGCGCATTTAAGGCATCTCTCGTTGAACTATTGTCCGTTCACAACTGCTCGCTTCAGAGTAAATCCATTGACTGAAGTTTTGACAAACAAAAGCACTATCCTATTGCACAGTAGATCAATGGCTGTCATAATTGCCCTCATTAAGTACCTTTGGTTTATCTAGACAGCACAGACCAATCATATACTGCATTTGCATAATTTTATAGTAAAAAATCACTAGGCAGTTTATTCTCACTTGGTTGTATTGTATTGTGTCTGTATTGTATTTGTTTAACTTTGTATTTGTACAGCTTGCCATTACTTGATCTCTTAATTTGCTCTCATATGTGATGCTAAAACACTTTTAAGTCCTCTGGTTTAGCTGGTCTGCAGGCTGGTTTCTCAGTCAGACCAGCTCATAAAATTCCTCACAACCCCTCTAAAACAGCAAGAGGATCCACTAAAAACCTAAAACACTAAAACCACCAAACCTTGTTAAAGCATGTTTAAGCCCTTTTTTCAGCAGAGTCTGGGTGTCTGTGGACATGGACAGTTCAAAGCACATGATAATATCCAGTGTAACACATCCAGAAGTCAAATTGCATTGTAAAAATGTAGTCAAAATATGCTTCATGTGGTAACACCTAAATTAAAGATAGATATATTATTTAATATGAATTTTATTGAAAGTAGCATGCTCTACACTGATTGCAGAGACAACCCCACATGTGGTTATGTGCTGTGCTTGAGAGCACGATATATTGACAGCACTGGATTGTGTTCTCTGTAACTATTCCATTCCTGTGTCCCCTTAATTGGAAATGAACCTGTAAACCCTTAACCATTTATCTGTAGCCACCATGGGAACCGGCTTCTTGTCTTTGTAATCAGGTTGAAAAGCTAAATGTTGTCAAATAAGGTTCAAAACATTTAAGTACTTAAGTAAAGTTTATGCTGGTTAAATGCTTGAGTTTAAATATTGAGCTAGAGTAACAGAATTGAACAATCTATTAAAGAGTTCCAAGAGAATGTCTTATGTATAAAAGGGGAATTCAAAGTATATTGGTATACATGTTCTCTTTTCTCTTCTATCTCTTTCTATTAGGGATAATGCACTCAAATATGAATATTCTGTCATCTTTTCTGTTATACAGAACACTAAAAAGCACACCGGTTCAGAACAAAATGATGTAGAGTAAATAATGACAGAATTTTCATATTTGAGTGGACTATCCCTTTAAAATTCATTACTTGTCCTTCATGGCTTTGGGCACAGGCTAATATAGGAATGGAAGGTGAAGGAGCCCGGGAAAGATTTAAAGATGACGTGATAGATCAGAGAGAAAAGAAGATGAAAGGAGATGAAATGATGGTAAAAGGGAACCTTTTCAAAAAAAATAAAAGAAAAAAAAAAAAAAAAAAGCAAAAGAAAAAAAAAAAAAGGTAGGCATATTACAAGCCACAGACAGTTTGTGGATGTAGGCCTATATCTTATCTTTTCCATAAATGTCATTCTCTCCTAGAGTGACGAAATGCAGCAGGAATCTGTTAATCAGTGGTCCTCTGCTGCTGTGTGGGTAATGTGCCGTTGAGTGTGGACATTGTGTGTGTCCTCTCTGTTCCTCCTGACAGGACCGACTCCAGACGTACTGATGAGCATGCTGGGTAATGATATGCACTATGGGTAATCAGAGGTACGTTAATCAACACGAAATGTCTGTTGACACCTCAGAACCATTCTGTCAGCAATCCCATTTATTTTCTGTTTTTATGCTTTGTCTCTTTTCAGCCAAAAGAATACAAGTGTGATTTTTGTGTTAGTTTAATTCTTTTCAAACAGAGGGCAAACACAGCAATCAACAGGGCAGAAAACTCAAGCCTCTCATTGTTGTCATCAATGATATGACAGCTTGTAAAATTCCTTTCGCTGTTGTGCTGCTGGCAGGTATTTGATGTTTTGATGATTCTACTACTGAGCTCTTTTGACAAGCTTGCTGTCCTAAGTACCTTTAATTGAGTTAAAGTGGGTTCAGTGGGTTCATTTTGACAACCATAAACCAGGAACTAATGAAAATCGAAGCCTTTTGGCTCTATGACAGCCTGTAGTATAGCTACTTTTCAGTGTGGATGGCTGTGCTTTTGGGATAAAGATGCTCCTTCCTGTGGGACAGAGCCAAGGGTGTAGTTTTGGTTTGAATATGGGGGGGGGTTGAAGTGTGAACTGTTTTAGTAGATTCCCGGGTCATCCTGGGTACTTGCTAGTTTTGGGTTATTTCCCCTCTATCCCCCCACAAACTACGCCCCTGGATAGATCTTTAGCAGCTGAAATTATTGCAAGAAGGTCGATATGAAGACAGGCAGTCAATTGAAGTCTCATGTGTAACTTCATTGCTACAAATAATTGAACTGAATCGGTTTCACAAGCACTTAGGGCAATTACATCCAACCCAATGGGGGATTTAAAACCTCAAGGACCCCATGGACCGAATTACAGATAAATAAATAATAAAAGAGCCAGTTTATTAAGCAGAGTCAAAATAATAAAGAAGGAGCTTTAAATCATTTTGCCTGTCGGGCTTCTATTGTACAGAGGATTTGAGCAGCTAAAATAAGAACAAGTTCTATCATGAAAAGTCAGGATATCTGATCGCAAGCCATAACCAAGAAGAACAACTGCACAGTGGAGTGGAATGGAATAATTATTCATCAGCCCAAATGTTTTGCATTATTATTCATTCTTGCGATTTTATCCAATTGCAGCACAATGCAACATCAAAACAGATGAATTTGCAATTATGGAGGGGACATTCAGGGGATTGCGAAGTTAAACAAAGCTTACAGTATGCACTGTTCATGGCCAGAATGAGACCCTTCACAGTGTGCACATGCTCAGCTATGTTTACAATGTCCTGGCACAAACACATGAGATGTGTATATATAGAAAAAGAAAGAAGCCCATTCCATATAGGGCTGTTTTCTATTTCAGGTGGTGGCTGAATAAGGTGATTTTGTGGAATGAACTATGAAATTTATTTATGCCCTTTTTTCTTGTGTTATAGGGTGGAGGATGTCTTTTCACACCTTCAGATGTGTGTCCTGAGAACCCCTAAATTGCTCAAGGATATAAACGCATGTTTATCAATGTGTGCAGTCATAATGCCATAATCAGTATGGCAGCACTTTAAAACGCCTACCTTTTCAGTGACCAGCATACAGAACTGTGAGCTAAAGGACAATAAGCTCACAAATTGTAGTGCCAAGAACACATGACGCCTACTCGGAAAACAAACTCTTGCAAATATTTTCAAATAAATGAACTTTAAAATATCCAATAAGAAAACCATGACTGACCTAAAGAAACCGTAAAAAAATTTATCCACTCTGGCAGTGACATTTATTTTCACCTTGTCCTCTAATGAGAGCCAGCTATCTATTTGCATACCATCACATGCTGCCATGACTCAACCCAATGTTACAGTTCTCTCGGCTAATATCTCTGGAGGATCTGAATCGGGTAATCTGTACCGTCCATTTTCTGTGTTCAGTGTTCTCACGCTCACTTTGCTGGCCATGCTAGTGATGGCCACCTTTGTATGGAACCTTCTGGTATTGGTGACCATCCTGAGGGTGCGCACCTTCCATCGTGTTCCCCACAATCTGGTTGCCTCCATGGCCATCTCGGATGTGATGGTTGCAGGACTGGTAATGCCCCTCAGTCTGGTCAGGGAGCTCTACGGTCGGCGTTGGATTCTGGGTCGGGCCCTATGTCAGGTCTGGATCTCCTGTGATGTGCTCTGCTGCACAGCTAGTATCTGGAATGTGACGGCCATTGCCCTAGATCGTTACTGGTCCATCACTCGCCAGCTGGAGTACACGCTGAAGACACGCAAACTAATCTCCAATGTGATGATTGGCCTCACATGGCTGCTTTCCTCTGTTATCTCGCTTTCGCCACTCTTCGGTTGGGGTGAGACCTACTCGGAAGACAGCCTGGCTTGTCAAGTAAGCCAGGCCCCCTCTTACACAGTCTTCTCCACCTTTGGAGCCTTTTTCCTGCCCCTCTGCGTGGTGCTCTTTGTCTACTGGAAGATTTACAAGGCTACCAAGTTCCGTATTGGCTCTCGCAAGACCAACACCATCACACCCATGGCTGAGGTCATAGAGGTAAAAAAAATAAAATAAAAGAGATTATATAAGGCTATATACAGTGGCAAGAATAAGTTTGTGATCCCCATTTCTTTTACTGCTCATAAAATGTGGTCATCTTTAATTAACTAGATAAACACAATCTGACTAAACTAATAACACACAAATAATTTTTTTTTCACATTTTTATTGAATGCAATTAATTAATTGAATGTAACTGTTCACAGTGCAGGGTGTAGAAAGTAAGTGAAACCTTGAATTTAGTAACTTGTAAATTCTCCTTTAGCAGCAAAACCTCCACCAAACTTTTTTGTAGCTGTTTTAGTTCAGTATACATGTTTCTGTATTTTCTTGATAGCACCGTCTTGTTTAAGTTATGCCACAGCATCGAAATTGGCTCAAGGTCAGTACTCGAGCATCTTCTCTTTTTTTTTTAAGCCATTCTGTAGTTGGTATTACTTGTGTGATTTGTCATTGGCTTGTAGCCTCTCTGAAGCTTGAAGTCATTAGTTGCTGTGCCATCATTCTTCTGTAAAATGTCTTGATACACTTTATAATTAATTGTTCCTTTAATGATTGCAAAGTGAGGCAACAAAGCAGCATTAAACCATGATGCTCCTTTCACCACGCTTTACAGTTGAGTTGAGGTTTGGAGCTCTAAACAAAATATTGTGTATTTAGCCTCAACTGTTCACTGAACATTTTCCTAGAAGCATTGTGGAACAACCAATTTGTCTTGGATAAACATGAGACATGCCTAAATTTTTAATGGCTGCATTGGAGTGCAGTAGAGTTTTTTGAGGGTCCTTTTCGGTTAACCTTTGGGTTGTTTCTTACTCACCTTTTTCAGGTAGTAATCTTCTTAGAGTCATCTTTGCAGGACACCTGCTCCTAGAGAGGGTAGCAACATCCAGAACTTTCTACATTTGTAGAAAAATTCTTATTGTGGATTCTTTTGCAATGCTTTTCCTTCTTTTTGCATCTTTGTAATGTGTTTTGAAGCTATTGGGATAAAGGCATGGTTCACACTAAACAATCTGCTAAGATACATATTAAGATACATGTTTGTATGAAACCGGGCTTTGTGTGCCTTTATGTAAAGGCGGCACCTGTGGATCCTTACTCCAATCTCATCGCCTTAACTGATCATCTCTAAACTGTCAGTTGATAACACAGTAGCTTCAATAAAGTGTAAAAAAAAAGTACAACTGGTTGTGTCACATTGATCAGACACATTTTATCAGCAATCAATGCAGAATTATGATATTTTAAAGGGTCTCTAATGTGTGTGTGTGTATATATTAATATCTATAATATAATATATCAACTTGGTTGAGTAAATGATTCAGTGAGTCGCTCATTTAAGACTGCTTGCATACACTCTAAGTAGGTAGTTTGTGACAATTGTTTATTTATTTAATCAATGTTTGTATTTGAGACTGTTAAATAGGAACATGTAAATTTAAGAGCCTTGATTTCATTTATTTGTTCATACAGACAGTATTCGAGTTGCTCCTGTAAGCTGTCATATGGACAGGACAATTCACACGGGATTGTCAAACCCAAAAACCCACTGTGAACAAGCCACATAGCTATGTTTCCATCCAAACCTATGAGCAAAACTGGAATATCGCATAAAACACTTGCGAACAAGCATCGTTTCCATACAACAAGTCAAAGAGAACAAAATCGTCACTTCCTGATAAACTGGCACTAAATATCTCTAAGAAAACTAGGAGAAGCCACTGAATATAATAATTTTCATATGTAATAAATTACTTGCGCTTCAGAGAGAGCAGACGTAACACAATAAATGCGGTTATTGCTTTTAGAGGTGGGAACGCAGTCATGTAAGACAGTAATTATACAGAAATACTTTGATGACAGACTCTCCTCAGGCATTTCAGGAGACCAAAACAAAATATAGCGCTGTGAAATGAGATCGGTCCGCTGGTTAGTCAATTTATCCCATCTCATAGCGCAAAGTCACTTGACTTTTTCAATGCGCATGGTGGAATTTATTCAGTAAATGTGTTTCCATTGTGGTTTATGCACATTTTTTCTTATCGGATAAAAAGTTTATCCTACTCAGTTGTGCGCATAAGGTTTTCATGCACATTTTTAGAATGTATGCACATCTTGGCATTTCAATCCAGCGTTTTTTAAAGCGATAATCCAAAATGATGGAAGCATAGCTAGTGAGAGTTAGTGAGGTGCCATAGGAAACAAAAATGAAGACTAAAAGACCGAGATAATAGAAATGTTTGGGTGCCAGTGCAGAGATGAAGGTCAAACGTAGCAGAGCTATTTTCTCAGAAGGTAGGCTCAACCCACAGGAGCTGACACCTGCCCCACATTGACACGAAGTTCTGTCCCAACACGCACATGCACAGAGTGAGAGAAAAGGGTATAATTAGAAGAAGCTTCTCACTGCTTCCTCACACAGAACAATCATTTGTAAATATGCATTTCTGTATTGGCTTTTTAGATTTCCAGATAATGCTTAATCTTAATATATTGGCTCTGCTCTACAATCAGTTTTCAACATATAATTAAATTTCAGTGATTAATTTCACATCAAATAACATCACATGACTATGTAATTTCTTCATTAAAACAGCATCCTATCATTAATTTGGCATTATCATTAAATTCTCCATATATACATTTTAGGTCAATCAGTAAAAAACTATAAAAATCAAGACTGGATGGATGCTCAGTATCCACCCTTTTTCCTCATGAGGACAATCTTAAACAACAGTATTAATGTAGACGCCTAATTGCATTTATTTGATTCGTCCGCTGTCTTCATTTAAATCTATCCTCATTTCTTAAGAATTTAAATGAGAGACAGAGGACGAATCAAATAAATGCAATTAGGCGTCTACATTAATACTGTTGTTTAAGATTGTCCTCCTGTCTGTCCACTTGTATTCGCTCTCCATCCATTCTTTCTTTTTTCTCTTTTTCCTTCTTCCTCCCCTTTTCCTTCTTTCTCCTCCTTCTCTGCATGTCTCACCTTTTTATGTCTTTTCTTTTGTCTGCATTGCTAAATTTATCTACCCTAGCGTAGTGATGAATAAAAAGTCACAGAGATGGCATTTGATAGTAAAGACAAACTCCTTAACAATCCAACCTATATTCTATTTTAAAACATACTTATAGACATAAGGTGTATATATTGTAATATTCTTTTTTTATTTTAATTTATTTTATCATTTCGAAATAGAAATATATCGATACATACATTACCATTCAATTGTTTGGGATTTTTTTAATGTTTGAATTTCTTATGCTCACCAAGGCTCACCTTGCTAAATAAAAGTATTCATTTCTCATTCAAGAAAGTACAACAGAAACAACTACAAAAAGCAGCATATTGACCATTCTATACATACACTTCAATCAGATATTTAATTGTTTTGGGAGACAATGGCGTCCTTGGGATGACATACCAACTGTCACTCCTTCTCAGAAGAAAAAATATTTTAGATTTTTAATACAGTTTGCATACACATCTTTTGGATTTATCCAATTATTCCGTAATTTTATTTTCCTCAACCTCTCCACCATCTCTTTTATGTCTTGTTCTACCTTTTGTATGCACACAAGCATACTCACACTCCCTCTTTTCATCTGTTTTCACACAAAATACTTAAGTCCATTATTCTCACTAACGTACACTGATCCAAAAATCTATTAATTGCCTGGTTGCCTCCTTTATCTGTCGAAATGCGCAAACAAACACACAAATGTGCAGTAATTGTGCTTTGTTCTGCCACAGTACTCTGCACTCAACTACAACCTTTCAAACAAAAAGCTAAAGCAAATTTAAATTAGCATTAAAAAAACTGATGCAATACACAAACAGCGTTTTAACTGAAGTCAAGTCACCTTTAATTATATAGCGCTTTGTACAATACAGATTGTGTCAAAGCAGCTTTACAGTTTTAAACAGGAAAATGTGTGATGATAATGCAAGAGCACAATATAAAACAGTCAGTTATCAGTTAAAGTCAGTAGTTAATTGTTATTCCGTGATTTCATTGTCCAGATCGGTTATCGGCTCTTCCAATAGTGTCTGTGCAGTCAAGTCACCAATGTTGCCAGAAATTGTTTCCCCAAGCAAGTCAAAGGCGACAGTGGCAAGAAACCAAAACTACATCAGTGACAGCAATGGATAAAAAAAACCTTGGGAGAAACCAGGCATCCGCCTCACGGGGCATCGCTGGCCAGATGAAACCAGCACGGGGTGGTTAACCAGACTGCAACAAGGGTGAAGATTGAGCAGAGGACACGTATAGTCTTGGCCGACATGGCGACGATGGTCTTCACAGGGGATCGCTTTCAGGGTCTACTAGTTGAAATCGGTTCACTGAAAGGGCTGTAGAGAGTCGTCTCTGGTCTGATCTGGATACAGACTGGATCGGGTGGCTACTGTGACCTCGGAATAAGAATGAATGAGACTAATATTAGCGTAGATGCCATCCTTCTGGTGATGTAGCAAGTACATCGGGTGTTTTGGGAAGTGTTCCCGGTTCCGGTTGACTTAATTAATGGAGCCTAACAATCCTTTTTCAAATCCTTTAATGGATTTGAATTGTAGAAAAAGGATTGTGTGTTTGTTTATACCCGGTTAAAGAGATGGGTCTTTAATCTAGATTTAAACTGACAAGAGTCTGTCTGCCTCCCGAACAACGCTAGGAAGATTGTTCCAGAGTTTGGGCGCTAAATAGTAAAAGGATCTGCCGCCGCAGTAGATTTTGATATTCTAGGTATTATCAAAAATGGCCAGAGTTTTGAGATCACAGCGACTCGTGCGGGGACTAACTGCGAGTTGAATGAGCTTGCTCAATACATGAGGAGTAGCAATTCGGGCTTCATCAGGCGTAATTAGCAATGTTTTAAAATGTAAACAATGTTTAATAGTGAGACAGTTTAGTGTTGACAGAACCAGACTAGTATGGTCATACTTCCTGGTTCTAGTAAGAACTCTAGCTGCTGCATTTTGGACCAGCTAGAATTTGTTTATTAAGCATGCAGAACAACCAACCAAAAAAGCATTAAAATAATCTAACCTTGAGGGTCTGAAGAGTCATGAATTAACTCCTGCATTGACATGAGGAGCCAAGATGTAATTTAGATATATTGTAAGATGGAAAAAATAGTCGGTTTTATCAAAGGCTAGAAAGACATGATTTTCAAAGGAAAGATTGCTATCAAACAGCACACCTAGGTTCCTAACTGATGACGAGGAACCATGCCAATGCAATTCCACATTTTCAAAAGAATGTTGTGGTTGATAGTGTCGAACGCAGCGCTAATATGCAGTAGCACTGATAGTGAGATACAAGCACATTTGGATGATAAGAGCAGGTCATTTGTAAATCTGATGAGAGCAGTCTCTGTACTATGATACGTTCTAAATCCTGACTGGAAATCCTCACAAAATATAACATTTTTATCTAAGAAGGAATATAATTGTGAGGAAACTACCTTTTCTAGTATCTTGGACAGAAAAAGGAGATTCGAGATCAGTCTGTAATTAACTAATTCTCTAGGATCAAGTTGTGTTTTTTTTATGAGAGCTTAAATGAAGTTTACTAACAGCCAGTTTGAAGGTTTTTGGAACATATCCTAATGACAATGATAAATTAATAAAATTCATAAGAGGATCTATGACTTCTGAAAGCACTTCTTTTAGTAGCTTAGATGGTATAGGATCTAACATAAATGTTGATGGTTTAGATGATTTTACAAGTTTATACAAATCTTCCTCTCCTAAAGTAGAGAATGAGTGGAATTGTTCCTCAAGGGATCTATAGCACACTATCTGATGCAATACTGTAGCTGACGGCTGCATGGTTACAATTTATCTCTAATAGTATCGATCTTGGAAGTAAAGAAGTTCATAAAGTCATTACTGCTGTGCTGTTGGGAAATGTCTGTGCCTGCTGATGCTTTATTATTATTTTTTGTTAATTTAGCCACTGTATTGAATAAATACCTGAGGTTGTGTTTTTATTCTAAAAGAGATGAAAAGTAAGCAGATCTAGCAGTTTTTAAGGCTTTTCTGTATGTAGAGGTTCTTTCCCTCCATGCAATACGAACTACCTCTAGTTTTGTTTTCCTCCAGCTTTGTTTTCTTACACATCTTCCAGGCTGCCTCGGTTGTTTAGGGCTGAATTGCTTGGTATTAAAAGATAGTCAGAGTGTGTCAGACTGTTTTCTTAATCATCTTTACGTCGGAAGTAAGGAAAGCGACAGTGTCTCTAAAATGCTAGAGAAGAGAGAGTCCATAGTTTCTGTTACAATATCAAGTTTTCTGAGCTATTGGATTTGCTAGGAATTGAGAGTCAGGAATATTATTTACAAAGCAGTTTTTTGTGGTAGAAGTGGTGGTTCTACCATATTTGTAACAAGGATTTGAGTTTGCAGCTTTAGCTATATGGAGTATACACGAGACTAGATAAAGATCTGAGATATCATTGCTCTGCTGCAATGCCTTTGACGTCAATTTGATGTGATAGTATTAAATCGAAAGTATGATTATGACAATGAGTGGGTCTTGACATGTGTTGTCAAACCCCAATAGAGTTTAGAATGTCTATAAATGCTCATCCCAGTGCATCTTTTTCATTATCTACATGGTATTAAAAATCACCAACAATTAAAACTTTATCTGCAGCCAGCACTAACTTGGATAGAAAATCAGCAAATTCTTTGATAAATTCTGTATGGTGCCCTGGTGGCTTGTATACAGTAGCCAGTACAAATGTCATAAGGAATTTATCATTAACACTTATAACAGTAGATAATGTTATATAAAGCACATTACTTCAAACAAATTATACTTGAAACCAGACCTCTGAGAAATACTGAAAATATGACTATAAGCGTCGCAACACCTCGCCCCTTTACCTTTTTCACGCACCCATCTGTGAGGGGGTCGACTCATTTACAAGACTTGGGAAGTCATTGACGTTTTTGCAGGCACTGCCCTTCTTCACCAGCTAGTAAGACACGACGTCGTAGATCTTGCTTGAATCCTCGCTCACTTACAAAAAGCGCAGATTGTACGAGAAGGGCGGGACTAAATAGCTTCTATTAAGTCGCGGAGCTGTTAGTCATGGTTTATCCTGGGAGACAGTTGATATCTGTTTATTACAGTTTGGGTGATTGAACATCAATTAATTGTCTACCCTAGAGTTGGACCTTTTTTGTATTGCGTAGTTGGGGAAAAGAACAGCCTTAATAGTATGATATCTAGCGGTAAGGGAATCTCATAGTGTAAGCTGCGAATTAAGCCGGAATTCTGTGACGTGAGGGGGTAGCAGACGGATTGGTTTGGACAGTCTGTAGATTCCCTGCACTGGAGCTACCAGTTAGTCAAAGTACAAATCTCTAAGCACTATGTGACAATATTCTAGAGGAAGAAGTGGCAGCCAAACCCTGGAGGGATGAAGACCATTTCTTTTCAACAGGTCAGGTCTGTCCCAAAAACTCGTCCAATTGTCTATGTACAATATAGTATACTATATTGTTACATTGTAGTGTATGATTTTATGTCAAAGCAAATTTATCCAGGTTAAAAATTACAGTTAGTTTTGGTCCCCTAATTTGATTGGATAAGCTGTATTTTAGAGGCTTATAACAGCACTTGGATGTTTGACTGTTTATATCACTCTATTTCTCTGTTTGGCCCGTTCTAGACTAGAGTATGTGAACGTTATGGAAATGGAGTAAAGTGGTGTGAGTTTAACACGCTGTCATTCTGTGCATTGCTTGGCAACACATAAAGCTTGATGCTTCTTTTGAAACTTATTTATTTATTTGGTACATAAAAATGTGTGATATTGCTTGATAATACATGTTGGTGATTTTCCAACATAGAGAATCATCTACAATATTACTAAAGACAATTTTTCAAAAGGGTGGCTGTGGGTAAATAGAGCCAAATACTTTGGGCAAATTTGTGTGATTTAAACAATTCAGACTTCTTAGTTGGTCAAAGAGAACTTTGTGAGCAAATACAGGATATATAATTATGTCTTTATTTAGAAACTTCACAGCTCTGCTTTCAAGGGAAATGATGTGAAATTTGTCGCATAACAACGTGTTGCAGAAGCTACGTCAGTTTCACAAAGCTGGGGAAATCTGCTTCATATTTTCCAACATTAATGCTTGAATGTGGAATACTCTCAGATTGTTATTCTCCTTACTGTACAGTCCTTACTGTAATTGGTTTTCTGCTCCAGAGGCTTCATGAGCAGCTGTAAACCGCATTAAATCTATGGTAACTATGGCATTAACATGGACAAAAAACCGGATCTCCTCGGGGGGG
The DNA here is from genome assembly GCA_018155175.1 of Sinocyclocheilus anophthalmus. Classification (NCBI taxonomy): domain Eukaryota; kingdom Metazoa; phylum Chordata; class Actinopteri; order Cypriniformes; family Cyprinidae; genus Sinocyclocheilus; species Sinocyclocheilus anophthalmus. Next base: position 180,216 of record JADLZN010001613.1, read on the forward strand.
GGGGGGGGGGGGGGGGGGGGGGGGAAAATCACTTGCGCCCAATGTTTTTGTGGGTAGGGGCTAGGGGCCAAAGCAGGAGTAGGCGGCGTATATGAATGTGTATCTTCGTTCTGCATGCATGACCGATCGTTGTAATTACAGCGTATTTCTAGATGACACCACGTGACATACTTCTGAGCGTGTGAGCACATCACGGACTCAGAATTATGCTTTTCTATGGCAACACTATCAATGCCTAAATTAATCTGCAGTGGTCACAAGGTACAAGTCGGAGCTCTCAGAAATTCCCAGTTTACAAGTTGTAATTTTGAGTTCTACAAAGATGTGAATGCTTTTACAAGTTGGAATCTCACAATTATGGTAATTATGACATGGCGAAAACGCACCTATAGTGACGTAGCCAAGTCATACAAATAATGGCAGGACTACAAACGAAGTGTTTTCTGTCAGAAAGATTAACTCCCTTTGGCATGGACTTTGTGTAGATTGTTTATATGCAAACAGCTACATTACATGCTAAAGCAAAGGTAAAATTGAAAAAAGCATAGCGGGTGTCCTTTAAAGATCAATGTAGGAAAAGTGTGATGTCTAGACAGATATGTACCAAAGGAATTTTGTACTCCCTAAAGCCCCGTTCACACCAAGAATGATACTATAAAGATAACTATATTAGCGTCCACACAGCAAACAATATCGTCTGTTTATTCTAAGCGCACACTCTTCTGCCGCTTTAATTCTTGAGCTCGTGACAGCAGGATGGATTCTGATTGGCAGTCAATATTTTTATCGTTCATCAGCTAGAAAAAATCGTTCTGAAAGTGATTCCAATGATATCGATTCTTTGTGCCTTTATCGTTACAGCTGTGGTGTGGACTCGCCAAGGTTGTTGGAAAGCCAAAAAAGTTGCCTGCTATCAGGCAATGATTAACCATTTAAGCTTTAAAGATGAAAAATAAAGTCTTTCATGAGCAAATTCTCCAGTTTAATTTCAAATAGTTGTGTACTTCATTAACACTACCAATACATTTCTTCATTATCCTATTTTTTTACTGCCAGGTTAAGGAGGCTGGACGACAGCCACAGATGGCCTTCACAGTTCGTCACGCTACTGTATCTTTCCAGACGGATGGCGAGACGTGGCGAGAGCAGAAAGAGAGGAGAGCAGCTCTGATGGTGGGCATCCTGATTGGTGTGTTTGTGCTCTGTTGGATTCCCTTTTTCCTTGCTGAGCTCATCATTCCGCTCTGTTCATGCGACATCCCCCCCGTCTGGAAAAGTGTCTTCCTCTGGCTGGGTTACTCAAACTCCTTCTTTAACCCACTCATCTACACAGCCTTTAACAAGAACTACAACAACGCTTTTAGAAACCTTTTTTCCAGACAGCGATGAGGAACAGAAAGAAGAAAGACCAGAATGAAAACCTTTGGGTTTTATGAGTAAAAAGTGAGAAGAACATCAAGAGAAGCCTTCTTCTCAGTTCAGACACAGAAGATACAAAAGCAATGCACTCACTCTAACCGTTGTTCCAGGAGGAAGGGGGATTTCCAACACACATCAAAAAACCTGCAGGTCTAGTGTTCAGATTTTCATCTGCTGGTGATAATATCTGTCCGTCTATGGCTGCTGCTGCTGATGTCTTCATGGTTAGACAAGTTGGGCACTCTCTGTTGAATCAGCAGTGCTGATATAATGCAAGTCTGCTAAACCATCCGAGTGTCTCCTTTAGCAAAACTGAACAACTCATTCGGACACTAAGCAAACTGTCTGTAGCTCTTGCCATTTCTGTGAACTCTTGAGAGAGAAACCATAGTTTTTCCCCACTGTTTTTATGGATGTGAAACATCAAAGCCATTTTTCATCTAATTGTAAATGAAGACAAAAAGTAGGCATTTGTACACTTTATGAAAATCTGGCCTAATTCATATCCTTTCACTTCTTAAAAAAAGGAGCCATTTGTATTTCCATCACATTTCCTTTTATTACATTACATTTTCCTTAAGAAGAAAGTTGATGAAGCAAAAGATGAATGAAGACAAGACATGATTCCAGGTAGAGACATGGTATAATGAAGTGAAATGGAAATTTTGAATAAAATAGTTGTTATAAGTGACCTCATAAATGCCTTTGTTTCCAAGCGTCACATCTCAGCATTTATGTACATTACCATGAATGGATTCAGCTTTCCTCTTTGTAAGCTACCATTGTAGCAGAGTAAACTGGAATATGGACATTACATGGAACGAAATGTAAACATGCCAGCAGTTTTTTTTGTTTTGTTTTTTTGTGATGGGAGCTGTGCTACAGTTGTTAAATAAAAGATTTGATCCAGCATTCAAGGTTATTGAAGATACAGAATGATTAATATGTTCACTGGTTATCAATAATCAAAAGATCAGTAAATAAGACAATATAAAAGGCTGAATGTCTCTCAACACTTCTTTGTCTTTATAAATGATGGTAAAGACATTCTGATTTTGTATTGCCATGTACAGGCTTGTCCACACGTGTCCTGAGTCGGCTGCTTCTGTTAGAAAAATACCTTTCTAATACTAAAATGAATAAGATGGTCAGTGGCAGCTTTGTTATGCCCCTAGCAGTTATCACAATGCTTCCAGTGCATGTGCAGAGAATCACAATAAGTATGAGAGCACTGATCTCACCCCATCTCTTTGAAATACTGTCCATGTATCAAGACTGTCCATCAATCTGTCAGTTCATCCATTATCCATAGACTCAGCTTTAGGGCAGCACAAAATGTTACTTTGCATATGTGTCTATGAGAATAATGTCTGTGGTGAGAGTAGTACTCAAGCTGCCCAAAGGTTGAATAAGGAGAGCCAAATACTGAGAGATGAAAAAGGAAATGGAAAGGCAAAGAGTGGGAACATGAATATGTTTACTTTGAACATGATGGGGCTTTTCACAAATACCCAATCTTACCCAATCTTGCTTTATTGTTTTCCATTTTTCACACTTGTGAATGAATCACACTGTTTAGGTTTCACACTGTATGTTCATAAATTTTGCGGTGACAATATTATTGGTTGGACAAACAGCACATGACCTGTGTTATAACGCCTTGTCTTGCTCTTGCTCTTCATCAGTTTATATACTTCTGTACCCAGCGCACGTGTGTGACCTGACACTGGAGACTGTACCCACCCCTGCTACGCATCACAACACACACTCCTTATTGTATTGACTGCAGGCTAAGTTTGGACAGAGTTCAATGTTGAGAGCAATTTGTAGACTTTTCCATGAGCTACGGCCAGAACAAACATGCAGGCACTCGGGTTCAAAATACGTTAAACATTACTTAAAAAAGCTTTTAGAGACTTTGTGCAACAGTAACTTTAAAAGCACAGAAAGGTTCTATTGAATCAGCCAAATTAATGCATTGTTTCATTGCACGGTGGTGGTGGCCAATGGTTTCACGGTAGCCACAGATAACGTTTACAAGAAATGTTTTCTCAGTAACTATTGAGTACAAATGGAATCTCCTTGTAAAATCTCTCGTGTGAACTGGAAGAAGCTACGACTTTACTTTTCTTCGTTGAGGTGTTGTGAAGTAGTTTCCAATGAAATGGAATATTGAAATAAGAGGGCGGGGTTTTCTTTCAGTCACTATACTAGACGCCCACAGACCTGTGTGTGTGTGGTAGCAGCACTTAACTGTTGAGGGATGTGGTTAACGGATATTCTGCCCAAATAGAGAAGGAATGCCATTCCAGAGTGGAAGCAGATTTTCACTGTGGATTAGCTTGCACAGACTAATTGCTCACCTCAAAACTAGCAATGTGTGCTAACAAAGTGAATAGTGACAGTTTTGATTTCATGTGGACTTCAACATTTGCAAACCCATTTGTACAAACAGTGCAACAAAATAGATTACCTGCAGAAGTCGGTATCTTGCTCAAAAAACTTGAATCAGTGCCATCAGAATGACAAGTTCTTGTTCACAAATGAGCATTTTTGTTGCATTGTTCATAAGAGTGTACTCTGTCAGTATTTTCTAAAGTAAAATAAGACTAAAATGCACAAGGCTACACTTTTCTTGTATGGTATATATCAGTTATATTACTGTATGTGCGATACTGATCGCAAGAGACTGGACAGGGAAAAGACATTAGGATTTTACAGCACAAAGAAACAAAATACAAAATTAGAAAAGTAAACGTATGGAAAAAAACCCTTAAAGGGGTCATATTGATGTTGCTAAAAAAAACATTATTTAGTGTATGTGGTGGTATAATGAAATGTGTTTATGTGGTTTAAGGTTCACAAAACACATTATTTTCCACATAATGCACATCACTGTTGCTCCTCTATGCCCCGCCTTCCAGAAACGTGGCGATTTTTACAAAGCTCATCGGTCTTGAAAAGCGAGGTGTGCTCTTATTGGCCAGCTATCCAGTGCATTGTGATTTGGCTGAATTCCTCAAGCGTGTGACGTAAATGTTACTCCCCTTACCATATTGTGATGTGCCCTGTCCGGCCGGATAGCGTGATTCAAATCATTAAAACCCATTATAAACTAGGCATTCGTTGCATACTGTCTTTTTACGCGTTGCATCGCGGCGCATAAACATAAAACCATGTCTGCACTTGTGATCAGAAAAATGACAAACTACAAGCCATACTCTACTGCCCAAAAACTGCTTTAAATATAAAAATATAAATATAAAACTCTGAAAATATAAAAAATATTAACTTAAAATGCTGGGAGTCAGAACAGCCGGAATTGTAGTCTACTCTTCCAGGATCAGGAACAGTCCTCCATAAAATGTGCTGCACACAATTGAATATTTGGGTTAAAGTGTTCTGGAACAGTGTTGTAAATACAAATTAACCACTAATTTCTAGTCGTGTCCATTTTTAGAAAGCCAAACAAAGTAGTTTCGCTTACACAAACGAAACACACAGCGTCACACCGGCGCATAGGTGAGGAACGGATGGAGGGTTAGAATGAGCAGATGGCGGCGGGCTTGGGATAAGGTTGGGCCGGCGGAGTTAGAAGATATGGAAGGCTGCGGAACAAATGTGAGAGCCAAGGTCTGGACTAGCTTCGTAAACGATGAAAGCCGATCCCGCGACCACAGCGCAAGTTGTGTGTATTCCTCTAGAAGTTATATGTCAGAACCAGCACGGATCAGCTCCAGGTATTGACGAAGCAGATATTGTCCTCTTTTAAACAAAGTAGTTTCGCTTTCACAACGAAACACACAGGTCCTTCACGACATGGCGGCGGCAGCAAAAATACTACAGCAAGAATCAAAGTTACACCTTCTTTCTTTGAGTGAACATTTGGCCGGCGTTATGCAAATCTTCCCAGATCGTGACGTAGGTAGGTGGGGGCGTGTTAGAACGAGACGTTTAAGGTAGGCGTGGCCGACTCTGAAATTTTATAAAGAATATCTCTTTGAATCTGAGACTTTAGTCTTTGCAACTTACAGATCTTCTTTATGCACAATCAGCTTGTAACACTCCAAAAGAAAGGAACAATTGAAATTGCAGCATATGACCCCTAAATCGTAAATGCACATGTAAGGGGATTAAAGCGCATTTTTGTACACCCCCTGACATCTCTGTCTGTTGGACCACAGATTCCCTTGCAATGCAGCATAAAAATAACCCTTTGGAATGTCTTATCAGCCACATTCCCCTTCATAGATTCACCTGCAGAGCAGTTCATCAATTCATCAAAAAGTGAATCGAAATGAATTAAATATATATATATATATAATGCTTGCAGGATTATGACAAATGGTGCAACCATTTTACATTTAAGGCACTTGTGCATTAACTAATGCCTAGACTTTTTGGGGTGGTAAGACTATTCAATAGAGAACCAACATACAGTAATACATTTTGAACAACACATAAGCAAATGATTACGTAAACAGCAGACAGTAAATATCAATTGCAAGAATGTACCAAAGTGGTGGCAATTCATTCAAACAAATGAGAAATTGCTTTTATGATGTACACAAGTGACTATGGGGTGAAGGTTTAACAAGCAGTTTTAAGAATTTCCATTGTCATCTGAGAAATGTAGAAAAGTGACTGAGCAAAGTAAAATGACAATAACCCAGTGTTAAATGCAGTGTTAAAAGCTCAACTGAAAAAAATATTAAAGAATGCACAACATTCAAATGTGCATAATCATGGTCCATCATATTTAACCTACTGTGAAGATTGGTAAAACAATGCTCCTGTTTTCTTTCCTTTGATTAAAATTCTTACCCGACCAAGATTTTCATTGAATTCCAACTTAACACAAGCTGGAATGTCGTTTCAGCATATCTGCTATGATGTAAGCTGTGCACTTTAACGAAATATAAGTTTTTGTACTAGAAGTATTTCTATTATAAGCAAGATGAAGTTTATACTGTAATATTAGGTTGTTGTGTATGTATTCATTCCACAATGTCAAGGCTAGATGCCTTCAAAAGGAATTCATAACTGTAAGGAAAAAAACAACAACTGGTAATTGTCTGCTAGGACATTTTCTCTTTTAACGCTAAAACACAACACAATGCAATGCATTATTCAAAATATGAGTATATGGGTACACCTGTGAAAAATCAATATGGAAAATTCCTTATTAACACAGTAAACTGTGTCCTATTTATTTTACAGACTTTTTATATGGAAATGCCTTGTGTAATGTGGTTTGCAGGCACATCGCATAATGTTATTGTCTGTACAAACTGGTGCAATGAAAAATATGTTGTAAAGGCATGCTATTCACAGTGGAGTGCATCAGAGGAAAAGGTGCTTTCATGGTAAATTTGTTCAATCATCTGAGCAATGCTCTTTAGAGACATTCACCGAGAAAGAGAAACATGTTTACTCTTCATTGTTTTGCAGTTTAAAGGCGAGTAAAGATAAAGGCTATGAAAATTATTTTTAAAATGCTTTTTAGAGAAGATAGCTAGATGTTATTAGATACATATCCTCAGATTTAGAAAAACATATTAGAAACACACAGTTGATTAAAAGATAAAATCTCTAAACAATTTGTACATTTCATATTACAAGATTGTGAGGATGAAATATGTGAGTTATTAGCTAATTTCTCACAATCTCACTTCCACCAGCCACCTCGGCCCTCACCTGCACTCAGTCATTTTCCGCACCTGTCACTGCTCATCATCACCTCCATATAAGCCAGTCCCATTGTCTGGTCTGTGACTAGGACTAATCCTGTGATCTATTCACCTTGTGGATTCTTCCTCATGTCTGAAGTTCCAGTCTCCTTCTCCAATCACCAGTTCTCATTGTGTTCGCCTATTAAGACCTGCAAGAGGAATATTCTGCTCCCTACAAATTCCTTCACCAGTCTCCGGTGCTCCCCATCACCCTGTAAGATAACCCTGCCAGTTATTATCTTTCAGCTACCAAGATCCATATGTGTGTATATGGTGCTACTCACTTCCTTCCACGGACATTACAGCTCACTCTCTCTCTGTTGTTGTTGCGTGTACTCTCCTTTTCATAATAAATTCTCCACTGTTGTTTCACCAAACTATCTGAGTTCTCTGACAATATTTCCCCTTGATAGTGTGTGTTCATATTATACTATGCTAGGGTGACCAATACATCCTCTTTTTCCTGGACATGTCCTGGCTGGGATTTCTAAATTGCCTAAAATGTCCAGGTTTTGGTTTTGTTTTGGACGTTCTATGATTCACCTTATCTACTGTTGATGTGAAGAATGAATGAAGTTGAACAACTTATTGTCATGTATTTTCGCATACAATGAAAATAAGGACCTGCTCCTGATGGTGTGGAGAAAAAAAACAAACATATAAACCACAGACCATCAAAAGACTATAGACTGTACAGTACAATTTTACAAGTAAATACAACAAGTGACAGAGTCATGATATTCACATTGAGCAATCTGAGTAAAGTGACCATTTATAGTATTGCACGTTGGCCTTCACATTGATATGCACAAAGTTTATACAAAAGTACAATTTAAATGGAATGAGTAACTGTGGTAATTTAGTGACTAGAGATAGTATTGCACATTGACATATAGTGTATATTATTGCACCTTTACTGCAGATATAGTGTTCACATTCCGTAACCAGATATGGTATTTCACCCTGACATACTATTTAGTGCATTGTTTGAAGTTCTGATAAATAAAGTGTTCAGACAGTGGTATTGCAGATTGACATACTGCGTATTGTACAATATCGTATGTAACGAATCAGCTCATGTGAAATATAAATAACTAACCATAACTAGTTATAATTAACTATTCATTATTTTAGATCCGCTTGTAGATATTTAGCTGACCTCTCAGGGTCATCTGTCTTGTCAATTCTAAGAACGTTATTTTTCCTGGTTAAGGGAAATAACTTTCTTACTGTACAATTCTACAAGAGCTTGTAGCATAAATCTGCATGACTAAGTGACCCCAGTTATGAGCAAACAATGAACAACAAAATGTGTTACAAGTAAGGCTTTATTAACTACATAAACTGGTCTAACATACACACACACACACAAACACACACACAAATACAGTTGGTATAGGAAAGGGTTTGTTTTTTTTTTAAGTTTAAAACCCGTACAAAAGAGACATAAGGACATGGACATTTATGGAACCATTTTGCATATTCAGCAGATCAAAGCCTTCAGGGATACGTCAGATTCGGAGTTCAAACACAACTTTGTAAAAAGGTGAAAATGATACCTAATGTATCAATTAATAAGACTAAGTTTGATACGTGCGAGTCTCGTATGTCTGAAAGAGATTACTGATGCAATCTTAAGGCCCAAGATCATGCTGAAGTTGGTTGATGAGAAAGAACCAGTTTGAGTCAGAGGATCTTTGGTGAATGGAAAAGTCAAGGCCGAAAGGCATTGCACAATGCTTTGGTATCCTGCAGCGTTTTCTCACATCTTCATCTCCATCTGACCGAACCACAGACTGGGCGGGTCACATGGTGTGTCAGCTTTAAGGTCAGAGAGAAGATCCCCGCTATCAAGATGGGCTTTATCCAATGAGAAAGGGCAGAATCCCAAGTGGGCGTTTTGAGATCCTGGGGAGTTTATGACTCTTTGTGTGGAAACATGGAACTTAGTATCTGGAACTTGAATCGAAAATACTAAAGTTTCTCAGGACCTAATATATTGCCTATGTCACCAACATATAATATACAATCTGTTTCGATCATCAGAGGCGGAATTCATAGATACTAAACACGGTATATGTACGGTTATATGAATGAGTGGTTTATCGTAAGCATGGATAAAAATATTCTATAATACAACAGATTAATACAAAACAGCAATAATATACACAATGGCCTGAAGAATATGTGTGTTCATTCAAAGAAAGGTTTTCCTATTAATTAATTAGTAGAAAAGTCAATTTATACTCTGCCTTTCCTATGGGGAAAATGAGTGGGTTATTCTACTCACATTTCTGGGGGGGTCATAAAACCAGTGATATCATGATGAGTTGTCATGGTGACCAAGGTGGGGGATGGTGTTCAGCAGAAATCCTGGCATACAGTTTATTGAGTGAGGGGACTGTGGACGCGTGTTAATCTAATGAATAATTTATTTGTTAAATCAAATAAAAATTAGTGTGTCAGATTGGTCGAGACGCTACATGTATATTGTATGTTGTATAGCAGCAGTATAGACAGAAGAGATTTGAATGAAATAAATGACTGTAGTTAAAAGAATATTGTGGTGGGAATAGTATTTTAACATTAGTGCATTTATAAGTTTAAAGTCCTGATAGCAACTGGGAAGAAACTGTTCTGTAAGCGAGGGGTTTTTGCTCTTAAGTATCTGTACCGCCTGCCTGAGGGCAGAAGATTAAACAGGTGGTGTCCTGGATGGGATGTGTCCTTGATGATGTTTTTGGCCCTTGAGAGATAATGGGAGTGAGCAATGCTTTCCAGGGAGGGTAGTGAGAGCAGCCAGTGATTTTTTTGGGCAGTGTTGATTATTCTTTGGGGGGCTTTCTTGTCTGCTGCAGTGCAACTGGAGTACCACACTGAAATGCAGTACACTAACACACTCTCTATGGTAGAACGGTAAGAGGACAAAAGCAGCTTACACTCTAGGTTGTTTTTCCTGAGCACTCTGAGGAAGTGCAGCCATTGCAGTGCCTTTTTGATCGTTGCAGAGGTGTTAGCAGACCAAGAGATGTCGTTGGATATGTGTACTCCCAGGAATTTGAAGGTGCGGACCCTTTCAACACAGTCCCCATTGATGTCGAGTGGGGCTGGTTCAGTATGGCGCCTCCTAAAGTCCAGAATGAGCTCTTTTGTCTTAGAGGTGTTCAGGTACAAGTTGTTTTCAGAGCACCCCCACTCCTCTAGTTTCTGGATTCATCATCTCCTGAGATGAGTCCAATCACTGTGGTATCATCTGCAAATTTGATGATGGTGTTGGTGGGATGTACAGTCATATGTGTACAAGGAGTAGAGTAGAGGGCTCAATACACAGCCTTGTGGAGAGCCGGTGCTGAGCGTGATGGTGGAGGAGAGGTGGGGGCCGAGCTTAACAGTTTGTGGGCGGTTTGTGAGGAAGTCCGTTATCCATGTGCAGATGGAGGGGGAGAGGCCCAGTTCAGATAATTTGCTGATTAGAATGTCTGGGATAATTGTATTGAACGACTGGTGCTGTGTGGAATTGTGACACCCTGGCAGATTATTACTTGGAATTTGCCTTATGCCGTAAAAATAGTTATTACCATAGTATACCATAGTATACCAACTGCCAAGGGTGACAAAATTAGTATAATTCTGCTGTAGTGGAGACTCCACTTTCAGGACTGGAGACCACATTATTAGGACCCTAGTTTTCTTTAGTGACAGCACCACCTAGCCAATTTTACTCCTATAGAGTGGACCTGATTGAAGCCTGAAACAAACAGGTGCAAAGACTAGACCCAGTGGAATTGATTTTCAGTTTGTATTATCTTTTATTTTATTTTTAATGCTTAAAAATAAAAGCTTCTGCTTTTAGTTTTAACTATGTGAAATCTGTTCATTATGCTGCTTGATGTTGTAAACTGGTATTTGTTACATTTTAATTGATCATAATAATGAATACACTAGTTTGTAGTGCAAATAGTTTTACTGATCTCTGCACTTTTTTAACTGCATGTTTACTTCTAGTTATTTACCTATAACGGCTAAGGAAATGGTCTCAAAATAAGATCTTTCTTTCCAAGAAAACTGAATTTAAAACTCGAATACAGAAGTTCATATAATGAAACAATTTAGGTTAAAAATTTCAGGATGTATGTTATGGGATGGTTAGGAGAATACCACAAAAGGAGAAAATATATTTTTCAGGTGTACTGAAGTTATGTGATAGGGTTTAATGAAAAACAAATCAAAGTTTAAATTTTTATTTCGCGAAACCTGACCTTTGAACTGCTGCGCAGGACTGCACGTTCACTCCAGCTCGCCCAAGAAAGCACACAATGTGCCTGGGAGAATTTTTCTTCATATAGCTATGAAGTTCGTAAGACGCATCTCTCTTCTACTTCCTCAAGGTGAAACCAATAATTCCACTCCATAGGCTTTATATTTTACAAAGGCCACAGCCACATAAAAAATCTAGAAAGATGGAAAATGCCACATGCTCGTTATTTAGCCAACAAATCAGCAAGTGATCGTATCCTCTTGTCCAACTACAGCTAGAAGGATTCAAAAATACATAATGAAAACAAAACAACACTACATTTTAAAGGGTAAAGTTATATGTATTTGTTTTACTAGCTTCATTAGCAATAAATCAATTATTGAAAAAATATTCTGTATGGTATATTCACATGAGCACAACTTAGGTCATTGCCTAGCATTAAATTCACAAGAGATCAGATGCACAATAGCATGCAGGTGGAATGGGGAAGACAAAAATCACTTTTACAGCAACTTAAAGGTGATGTATGTAAGTTTTTGACTCTACTAAAGCATAAAAATACAATAATATGTTTGCAGATATTTAAGAAACATGCAAGTTAACATACTTGTTTATCTGAAAAAAAATGCTACAGTCAGTTATTCTCCTTTAAAAATGTGCGTTCCGGGCCGGAATGTCGGTCTCTGTTTTGGTTTGTGTAACCCGCCCACCGCCAGTTTACCCAATTGTATTTCGTCACACCAGGTTGCCAGTTGGCGGAAAACACAGTGTATTTCATTCCATTCATCGTCAAGTGCGCTCGTTCCTGTTGGTATCGTCAATCTGGGGCAACATGCCGTGGGCTCACGTCTGAGGAGGAGGGGCCCGGGGGTGAAAAAAAAAAACCCATCTCCAATATTTTTTTTTTTTTTTTTTTGCATGTGAATGCAATACCTAGGTCAACCCACTCTGTGTCAATCCTAAATACAGCACCTTTAAGTTCATCGCATTACACAAAATAGAGCCATTGTCCCAACATTGTGCCATAAAAGAAGACAGTCACAGGTATCAATGTCCCTCTTGAGTGATCCAACACATACAAAGTCACTTTTATCCATGCACAGCACTAATGTATAACCTGGCATGTTTTGTGACATCAGTTTTGCGCATATTGGAATGTGAAATAAGATTTGAGAACTACAGTGATTATCAGTACATTCCTCACACAAAGCCACTGTATATTTTTCAGAAGTCTTGGACTATAGCACACGAGTTGTATGAGTAACTTTTATTGTGCTTTTTATTAAATTTATGTGATTGCACACTAACCTGCCTCTCTCCTTTTTATATACAAATGTAGTGAAGTGGTATAATGTATGTAACAGCGCGCACTTGTCTGTTCAATATGCATGTGCTGGCACTATAAACTAATGTGCTGAGTGATCACATTAACCTATGTAATTCATAAAGTACCGCAACTAAAAATATCTTCATATTGGTGAAAAGTACCCCACTAAGTGCCTAACCGGCCAACCAGAGTGAGAGGCTATGGTTCATCCACACATATTGCTTGGGAAGTTTCTTCTTTGTGTTATTCAAACATGTGGTAATATTCAAAGATGGACAAGATGCCCTGTCTGTGCACAAAATGTAGGTTTAAATGAGGCCCTGAAATTAGTGCTGTGAGCAATGAGCAATGTGTGAAAAAAATGAACGATAAAATGAGTTAGCTTTCTTGCTTTGCACAGCTCATAACAAAATATCAGGCTATAGCTGGCACTGAAGAGTCAGAAGCTGGAGTCAGAGTCATCACTACAGCAGACAGGTCAGCTCCTGTCTCAATATTTTATGGTGAAGCATGGTGGTCATGAAATGATTTTACAGAGACAAAGATGAAGGTCAGCATAGAGTTCTCATACTATCTTAATTCATGGATGGTCATTAAGGGGGTTTGAAATACTCTGGAAATTGTTAGAGATCATTTTCACTGACCAACACTGAAACAGAAGTTTGCAGATTTGTCAGTGCTGTGAAATAGGTGAATGAAAACACTTCTAGAAACTGTGCCACTGCATATCAACATTAATGTGTTCTTGTGGTTTAAGGACAAGATGATTTAAACATTATAAACCCATATTTTCTGGACATTCAAACCACATCAGAAATATACCTGCTTTAAAAAACTCAAAGGGGTAATTCATTTTCCACTTCAAACAAATGTATACATAATACATCAAATATTATATGGTGACATTTTTGTGAAGTGGTTCAAACCAGCTTACTTTAAGTGATTTAAAATTCTGATTCATTTACATAGTCGTATGAAAATCAGAAGGGGGTATTGCGCACAACCGTGTTCTGAGATCTTATTTTACCTCCAATTCATGCTAATGAGCCATTGTTCTCCTTGCCTGACATTGTCCAAAACGTTTCTTCTATAAATGCAAAGGCACAAAGGCTATTTATAGTAAGGACTGCTATTCACGCGGAGGTGCCCCCCCCTTTTGGACACACGCATGTTTCTAAGGTTTTCCTATTAAATAACTAATAAACAAAATGGAGAAATGTGTGTTCACTGAATCCCTGGGGGTGTGAAAAGTACCCCCAGCAGGAATGAACATATTTCTACCACAAGCCCTGAAGGAACAAACACACATCACAATCATTCATAGGGCAAAGTCACTATAGGAATTGCATCCTAATTTGGTCTATTACAGTTGTTTACATATGCCTGGCGCCTCTGTTCTGATTTCAGCTTCACATTGATTTGCTGCCAAAATGGGGATTGCAATACGTGACTCGGAATCAGAGAGAAATGTCACAGGCAGTCATTTAATCTTTCACCCTTCTTTCATTCTTAATCAGTGAGAGTGACAGAGCCACCAACAGAGGAAGGTGAGATTTCAGCAATAACAGATCAACCTTGTGCATCCTGTGTTTTATTTTAGTTTATCAGTAAACAGCACGTTTGGTTTTTATTTAACAATAAAAATGCCTTTTTGTTATTATTTTTGTCAATAATTTGAGTAAAATCATCAGCAACTCAAAATCAATAGAGCTTGGAAATATTATATTGGTCAGATGCTTCCTAGGCACGGTGAAAATTATTTTTGGACTACATAACTTTTAAGACAGGCCACACAACTTCCCAGCATTCCTGGGTAAAAAAGCTGTTACATACAGTACATCAGAAAAAACATCTGAAGAAAGTCAAGTACCTGACCTGAGCTGGCCATGTGCAATCATACTACGGTCTTGATTCCTATTGACCGCATTTACTGGGTGCTGTGCTTCTTCAATGACAAGACGATGCTCAGCTGAAGCCTGAAATCAGAGATTCACACAAATAGAAAATGCACAAGGCAGTGAGAATGGCTGTTTGTAATTTTGAAAAGTAGACCTATAACAAGCTTCATCATAATCTTCTTCACCATGGTTTTGAGGTGTTTCTCTAGTTTCTATGCATAACATTTTTCTTCCTCTCTATACCTTTCTTTGATAAAGCGTCATTAATGGTCTGCTTCTCCTCCATAAACTGACGCAACATTAGTTCACTGAAGTTCTTGTTTGCCAATGGTATCGAGAGTCTTTCAAGAGCACTGATTTCTCAACGAGGTGATCTGAATGAGCCCGACTGATGACGAACACTGAGATGTGTGTGAATTTCCCTAAAGAGGTGGCTATGCTCCATTAGAATAAGAATGGCTCGGCTGGCTGATTGCAGAGTATGTGTGAATGCATGTGTGGAGATATAAGGTCCTGCTCATCAAAAATTGTTGCTTCCTTTTAATTTTTTTTTTTTTAGATTGCATCGCATTTCTGCTGCTTCACAGGCCATGCATTGTAATTCTACATCTGTCAGCCACAAAACTCAACTACTTTCAAAATGGATTAAATACATATAGGCCTACTATAAATCCATTGAGCAGTGCCCTCATGTTTGCTTTACCTTTCAAACTGGAGAGTTCAAACCAATGGTCAAATCAACCATGTTCATCAACCCAGAAAATCGACCTCATGAAACACGATTCATCTTTGATTAATACTTGTTCAATGCCCTCAATTATACTGCATGACATAACAGATATTGTCTGAGAAAAGTAAAAACTAGAAACATAGAGACCGTCATGTCAGATTATTCTAAATTCTTCACGTCCAACATTCTCATTTGAGTCCTATTCTTTGAATTCTTTCAGGCAGTAAGTTTGAATTGGTCATAAATGTAGACAGTGGCAAGATCGTGAGTTTCTGCATATTTCAGGTAAAAGGAAATTACACAACATTCATGCTGGGGTTAACAACCCACCATTCCTTTATGAAAAAAGTGCTAAATATTCACACATTTTCACACATGAAAAAAGGACACAAATGTCTAGCAGAAAACATATTTTACACAAATCTTTGGGAAAACAAAAACTATTAGTAAACAAAATGTTTGTGGCAAAAAAGTGCAAATCCCATATTTGTACCCATGATTCACCTAAAACATGAAAACAATATTTTTGACAGCCTTTTTCACACAAGTGCCATTTATGGCACATACATGCCATAAATATCAGACAGGCTCTTTTTACCAATGAAAACACAGTATGTGATTTAATGAGCTTCATGGTGGATAGAGATAACAAATCAGTAAATCTGAGTAACATGCACTGCTATAAGCAACTGTCTCTCAGGCTAATCAAAAAGGTTTTGAAAAATGTAAAAAGACTCCAGTCTGCCTGCAATATCACTGATACAGAATTTGCTCAAACCAACTTTCCCTTTTACATCACTGTAAAGCAGAGTTTTGGCAGATTCACCACAACACTGTTCCACTCTGCCTGTGTGTTTATTGGCACAGGATCCATTTCATCCAACTCAGGCTCTAGCTGATCCTTGCCTATCCCTAGTTGGCCCAATACCACCCCCAGATGAACCTCACCAGATGGGATGAATTCCACCATCCACCTGATCTCCCATCTGATCCTCATTAGTTTCCTGCTCCTCCAGAATGTATAACCCTTACATCTTACAAGTTCAAAAGTGTACCTTTTATGAAAAATGTATGTTTTAACATAATAATTTCCACCACGGTCCACATTTGGGTCCACAACTGCACAGGAAACAAACTAAATAGGAGATGACATCCTTTCCAGTAAAAAGGTAGGCACAGCAAAATAGAATACTACAGTTTAATAAACAAGACGTTAATATTGAGCAACTTACATTACCCTATTGCTAGTTACTTTGTCTGTTTTTGGACTGTCAATGAACAGTCATTCCAAATGAAACCTTAGCAGATTTCACAATTGCACGTCTGCGAGAAACACAGTAGCCTAGT
The DNA here is from genome assembly GCA_018155175.1 of Sinocyclocheilus anophthalmus. Lineage (NCBI taxonomy): Eukaryota > Metazoa > Chordata > Actinopteri > Cypriniformes > Cyprinidae > Sinocyclocheilus > Sinocyclocheilus anophthalmus. The sequence continues at coordinate 196,927 of JADLZN010001613.1, forward strand.
GGTATTTTGTTTCTGAATCAATCAGTGTTTTGAACGAATCGTTTGACGTGAGTGACTGGCTCAAGATCACAGTCACTTTTTTTTTCGAAGACGAATCATGTTTTGAACAAAATCAATTGATGAATGCTTTCAATACTACCAATGAGACTTGTTACTTACCTAAATGTTTGATCCCTGTTTGGAACAAATTCAGCTCAGTGAATGATTGCGTGACTCACTGACTTGTCACCACCTACTGGTGTATCAGTGAACCCTGCTGTATGAAACTATAGCCTAAATTAAAACATTACACAAAAGCAAACCTATAAGGACAATGAGAATATTACAAATATAGATCCGTCTATAATTATATCAGAATAGACTGTTTAAATAAATGAAATAGATACAGCTCTGAATGCAGCTAAACAAAGGCTGATGCCCATTTTTTTGTTTTAGCAACAGTCTGAGTGATAAAACTACTGATGCAGTCTGCAGCAAAAGAGATGTGAAGTGTGTAATATGCTAGAAATTGAAAAGTCAATTGGAATTGGGACAAGTCTGTACCATGATAGGATTAGAGTTAGTTATGCAACTGATAGGCAGTGCCTCAAGGATCAGAGCTGAAAGAGTGCTTAACTGTTGGTTTTCAGTGATTCTAATGGATAGCTTCTGATTGACAACTATTACTGAGAATTAATGATGGTGTGAATTAGATTGATGCAATGCAAAGATCACAGCAGTTCATTCAGTTGTAAGACCCAACACACATCCAACTGTTCTTAGCTCTGAGAGAACACATATTTTATTCAAGCCCCTAATGATTAGGCTCTCCCTCTGACTGTACCCATAGCCTCGTTAAACCACCTCTAATGCCACAGTCTGTCCATGCCTTTTTTATAACAAGACCAGGTGGCCAGTCTAACATGATTTATCCTCTTTTGAATCCTTCCTCTTGTTCCGCAGGGGGCTCTTTGTGGTCCAAATCAGTGTTCTGATTAAACTGCAGCACTTTAAGTCACTGGTACCTTCAGCTGAATAGAAACTAAGAGTTAAATGGAGCTTGATACATGGGTAAAGAAGCATCCTATCCAAAATATACTTACATAGGTCTAATCTTCACATAAATGGACAAAAATTAATAATTTCACAATTTTACTTATTATATTCTCAGCTGCCTAGCTCTCTCTCTCACTCTCTCTTTTCTCAGAATTCTCAAAGGAGAAAATGCAGCTGTTTGCCCTTTTGTTCCCTCATTCAGATGATTTGTGAGAGGGATGTATTCCCCAGATCTTAGTGACTGAAATATGTGAGATAAGCATGTTCACATGCTGCTGTCCATCTCATGCATGTCTGAACCTGCTGGGTTTTTTTTTTGAGAATGCACAATTATGTACAAACATGCTCTCCAGCTCTCTCACCCTAACCTGCTTGTTTCATCGTCCAGCTGTTGCTGCTCATTGTGTTGCAGCACCCCATCTGTCACAATATACACTTCATTCATAATTCTGAACACACTTGCAGCACTCCTCTGACAGAAGGTCATCATGAGATAAGATTAAATTCCAAACATCTTGGTTTGATTGTTCAGTTTGAAGTAGTAAAAATTATATTTTAACAACTTCATAATGTTGCTGTTGGGTTTTTAATGTGTATATATAGTTCAGAGACATGCAGTGGCATTCTGAAATGGAGATGTTTTTCTTAAAGCTTTATCTTAATTTCTCATGTAAATTAATGTAAACTACTTATACTTTCACCAAAAAAAAAACAATTCAATTCTAATTTCTATTTTTACATTTTCAATGAATTTTTTATTTATTCAAATTAAGTATATATGAAGAGTTCAGATACAAAAGCCTCTAAGTACGTCTGATGTTTTTCTTTAAAATTAGCATTTCTTTCTGACTACTATGTATAGGTTTCTATGCAAGTACTGGTACTTCTGAATGGGTTGAGGCTGGGATTTAGCGCATTTGAAGTGAAAGTACTTGATGAACATGTGTGGAGAGCATTCACTCAGTATCATTATCTCATTTTTGACCAAGTTGGCTTTTAGAGGCTTTTGCACTGGAACTCTTCATATATATATATATATACACCTTTTTGATTTTTACATTTATTGCAAAATAATAACTATTAGAATACAGTAAAAAGGTGACTTATTTGTGAACTGACGTTCAGCAGCTCATACTATAGTAAACACTGCGTAAGTGAACAAAGGACAAATATCACAAAGCTACCAAAGTGACTTCAATCATGTGAATATGATGGAAGAAAAAAACACATGAGAGGAGACATGTCTCCCATGTCCTTCGTTTCGACTTTAAATGTAATAGGAAATATCATTTAGCTCCTTGAGGTATTTTCATAATGTGAAATTCTGAGGCTGTGGCAAAGGAGCAAGGTGTTGAGTAGGTCTGTTGATATCAATATAGGTGCAAGTCACACAGTCATATTGGGGCTGCCCAAGGTGAGTAAGATGACTTAATTGGACATGGTGAGATGAGATGTCTGGCATTTTGTCCTTTGAGATCATGTGGATGAGTTTATTAGTGAGATGCAGCTAAAGATAAAGGAGTAAACACAACTATATGCCCTTCAGAGGGAACAATCTGTGTGTTTGTGCTGAAGTGTTTTATAGCAATTTTCTAGGCTTATTCTCGTGTGTTTTGTAGTCGTGCCTCAATTCTCTTGCCTGATAGGTGTGTATTTTAGAATTCAGAAGAACTGTTATTGCTTTTAAATATTCTGCATAGTGTATACTGTGTTTCATATTACACTATAAGGTCCCTGAGTAATAAACATATTTGAACATAAGCTTATTAACAATCAAAGTAAACGAGGCTATGCCTCCCGAATGTTTTAAAAATTCAGCACAGTGTGTTTAATATGTGGTATACTGTAATAGAGTTTGTGTGTACTAGAGAAATGGAGGTTGAGGTTTGTACAGTCTGTTTTTGTATGTGGCATGTAGAGGAGAGTTGGGTAAGCTGTGCCACTTTTTATTAAAGTGGCTCTTGCACCTGTGATGGCATTTCTGCAAAATTATATTACATTGCTTCTTGCACATTTCACTATACTTTCAATGTGAAATGCTGTGAGTGTCGCTAAAAGCATGTTCCGTTTTATCATTTTTAGTTTTAACCATTTTAATTTGGTTATTGTTTTATGTATCATAGCAGTTCGGAAATTAAATGTCCGGTGAGTGGCACTAAAAGTAATGCTTTATCATGTAAAAAAATACCTAAAGTAGTTTTAGAGGCAAGGTGGTATCAAGTCTGAAAATCAGTCCATTGCATACATTCACACATAACACAAGCACAATACATTAAGGTGATCTTTGGACCCCAAAATGAAACTTTGCTGACCTGTGCTCACCGTCAGGCCCATGATAGAGAAGTTTATTTCTCATCTGAACAGATGTGGAGAAATGTAGCATTACATTACTTGGTTCCCAATGGATCGTCTGCAATGAATGGATGTTGCCAGAATGAGAGTTTAAACAGCTGATAAAAAAACATCACAATAATCAAAAGTAATCCACTCGACTCCAGTCTATCAATTAATGTCTTGTGAAGCTAAAAACTGCATGTTTGTACACTGTAAAATCTAATTAGTCAGGCTTACTTAAAAAAAGCATGCAAACCGATTGCCTTAAAAAAAAAAACAAGTAAGGAAATGGGAATAGTATGTTGTACTGACAAATGCTTAGTATAGTTCACTTACACGAGAGTTCTAGTAACTAAATAAGAACTGTAGGGAGTACTTGCTAATTTACTTTAGGTTTACTCTTGACTTAGGCTGCTGTCCAGTCCGTTTTTTAATTTCCCTTCACTCGCAAACTTCCCTCCGTCTAGTTTACTCGGATGTACGTCATTGATTACAGTGCATTGAGTGGCAATTCGGGTGGAACCAATGTCGTTTAAGCCAAATAAAAGCTCACAAGGTTTGTGAAACACAAGTAAAAAACTGTAAATGTAGCATTAATCAACTAAATCTACACTAATTCATGATTTTAATTATACAGTTAGGGCACCTTCTAAAAAGTACCCTATTTTATTACTTCTTCTCCTGTCTTTTGAACAATAACTGTGATTTTCATGTGCATATTGCATCACCTAGGAAGAAAAGTATAATAATCGAAATGAAAGTTCACGTGACCAAAACCAAAGAGAGCCGAATCACTATATATGCGTGAGATCAACAAAAAGTTTTTTAGGAAATCAACATCAATTTATGCGTTTCAGCTTATTGTTGATGTTCTCTCACAATTTTCATTTGTATTGACATCAAGAAGACTTGGGAAACAAGTGAATGCATTGAGGAAAGAGAAACTGCAGAAGTGAGGAAACTGAGGGAAAGTCATTAAGTAATTGCCCCGCTCCCCAAAAAATCCTCGTTGTTGTTTTGTTATGTTGCACATTAGCAAAATATTAGTGCACTGCTGCCTCTCACTGAGGTATTAATGTCATTGGTTCCTTGTGGCAATATAGTTTAAGGGATAGTTCACCCCAAAATGAAAATTTGATGTTATCTGCTTACCCGGCATCAAAGATGTAGGTGACTTTATTTCTTCATTAGAACACAAACGAAGATCTTTAACTCAAACCGTTGCAGTCTGTCAATCTTATAATGCATGGCAATGATAACAAAATCTATGAGAGTAAAATTTCCCTGGCACAGGACAAAATTAAACTGCAGATCGTGACGACACATTGATGTCCTAAGACTCGAAACGATCGGTTTGTGCCAGAAACGAACAGTATTTATATAATTTTTACCTCTAATACACCACTACGTATGTCCAACTGTCTTTGGGCGCGTGCACAGCATCCGGTGCGTGAGGTGTGTACACGCTCTGGCGTAGTGTACCGTTAATGGGTGTGTTGATATCCAGCCGAAGAGCAATCAAACATAACTTCAGGCGAGCAGGCTCAGAGGTTGGGAATATGTGGAAAGTCACCACTCTCGAATGAGTTCGCGCAAGAGAAAGTAATTTTTTTAGTTTTAAGTCGGTTTGAACAATCCGCATAAGCGCAAGTAAGTACCATTTTGATTAGCCGTCGTACCTACAATGACTGTGCACTGTGTAAACAATGAGTGACGTATACGCACGAGAGATCACTTCCGGCACTTGCGTAAACTATGCCAGAGCACGTACACACCTCACGCACAGGAAGCCGTGCGCGCGCACAAAGACAGTTGGACATAGGTGTATTAGAGGTAAAATATGATATTAATACTGTTCGGTTTCTCACACAAACTGAACGTTTCGTGTCTTAGGACATCAATGTAACGTCACGAGCTGCAGGGTTTAATTTGAATTTGTCTGTTCATGTTTTTTTTACTCTCATAGACTTTGTTAACATTGCCATCCATTATACGACTGATAAGACTGCAACGGCTGGAGTTAAAAATCTCAGTTTGTGTTCTACTGAAGAAACAAAGTCACCTACATCTTGGATGCCCTGGGGGTAAGCAGATAAACATCAAATTTTCATTTTTGGGTGAACAATCCCTTTAAGTAAGCATCACTCAAAGCAGTAAGTAAATTGTTTTATCTGCCTTGAAATGAACTGTAACTTAATAAAATCTAGTAAGTGTAACAACTAAGTAAAGATAACTAATTAAAATCTAAGTAAGGTAAACTATTGGATTTGACAGTTGTAACGAAACAAATCCAGCAGGAGTGTTTTAACTTCAAACCATTGAGTCCCTCCAACTACAAGTCCTTGCCTTAATTTTGCTTTCTCTAGTGAAAAGGTCATCTTGTCTGAATCAGGAGAGAATTATGCACAAATCAAGCACTGTTTACAAGTGTTCTAAACAAATATATTGGTGGATTCTGATGTGAGCGTATAATAGGAGATGGACTTTTTTACTCTAAGAAGAGTTATTATATTATTGACTGATATTTTGGCCAGAAGCAACGGTTTAAAGTTAAAATGCCTTATGAGGATTTTGTTCTTACAAACACGCAGCTTTTCACTATAAGACATTAATTGATGAACTGAGTCATGTGGATTACTGTGATTATATAATAAAACTAATATAGTATGTTAATATAAACTCTTGTTCTGACGGTACCATTCATTGCAGAGGATCCATTGGTGAGTAAGTGTTGTAATGCTAAATTTCTCCAAATCTGATGGTGAATAAATTCTAAGCAAATTTTTATTTTTGGGTGCACTATTTCTTTAATTAATTAGGCCTACATTACACTCTTTAAGAATGAGAACACAGTGAGCTAAAGTTAATTTATAAACATTTAATTTCACATTTTTTTGTACTGTCAATTACTTTTTCAGTTTTTATGTTCAGGCATTCTTAATCCTGTAGATGACAAACTAAGATCTGCTTCAGAATTTGCATATTATGGAACAGTTCAGTATGAGCCCCTCCAGTAAGTGATTGGATCATTTACCGAATCTATGTCAACTTTGAAAAATCCCCATATCTTGGCACCTTTGCCTTCTTACTGAGCTGTACATCAAATCTTTCCTCTCATTAATTTAAACTCTTTCCACCAGACTTCCGATCTGCTGGTGAAGTGGTCAGATTTTTCATGTCCGAGTCATCTCAAGTAGGCAATTAAGTCAGGGAGCAGTTAGCAATATCCTCCTGCTAGTCATGAGTGTCCAGCTTTAGGCCAGCTTCACCCCTGGAATGAGCTTCATATCTGCTCTTTACACGCCCACCTAAGGGCATTGGCAGCAGGAACAGCAAGGTGCTGAGCCTCTAGCACACTAGCAGCAGTGTTCCTACACCTCATTGCTACAGATATGCAAATGCTGAAAAGGCCATGTTAGCTATTTCCTGTAAAAATGCAAATGTAAGCCTGTTTCATCTAATGATTTAAAAATATAAATAAATAAATGTAAATATAGCAAGAGCATACAGATCCCTATAATAATAATACTGTGCAGGGAACCTTCCGAATTGTAGCAAGATGGAAAACAAGTCAATGTATTTTATTTGTCACATACAGCGCATAGAAACATCCCAGTTTCCCAATCTAGATTAAATTGTACTCATACAGGCGTTTCTGCAAGAAAAACAAAATATATGTAGGTTGAAAACAAAACATCTTGGATCTCCTCCCGAGTGAGAACTACCGGATGGAAATTCAGCAGGTTGTTTATGCCCTTTGGAAGATTGCTGTTATATTACTGAAAGGAACAATGGGTGTTTTCACAATTTCAAATTGAATCATTTGAGCTGTTTTATAAGCAGTATTTGCATATGAGTGTAAGAACTGCAGATGATTTAGGTGCACAGAATTATCTTTGAGGATGATGAAATATGATACTGATATCATTAAAGTTATCCAGTTAACTTATTCAAACCAGGGTTACCTGGGGATCGATTTTGCTTTATTGGAATGAGAAGCGACAAGCGTCAGCTGATTTTAATAAAATACGTTTACTTTTGATAATATAGTTGTTTGATGATTAGCCAGTTGTACATGAAATATTATTAGTGCTGCAAAACCTGCCCAACGAAATTCAGACTTCACTGCGCATATGTGCAACAGCAGACTATACTGAAGTGCACATGAGGGGAAAATGTGTGAAAGTAAAGAAAGACCCTTTATTGTGAAGGGGCAACACACCATCTGAGAACACAAAAAGCTCAAATGCTAAAGTCTATCTCTCTTTCTTTCTGTCTCTCACACAGATACACAAAAACTCACACAGCAACTGAATCGCCAAACTCTGAAAAACAACTGAAAAGGTGGCAGTTCACACATACAAATACAAATACATGCATGGAAAAATGGCGAGGAAGTGTTTTTATTTTACTGGTATCTATGACAACCTCTTGTTGTGAATGCTCAGAGAACTTAAAGCATATGTGTGTGCGAATCAGTGTTTGTGTCTTTGGGAGAATGCTGGACGGTAAAGGAGGCTGATTTAAATTCATGCGTCCGAGGAAAGTGTTTGATGTCTTTGATTGTATAGCAATTACTGGTCTTGAGAGAAAGTGGAGAATAAGGGAGCCACTTAGTGTGTGTGTACATGTAAGTGAGAGAGAGGGAGAATGAGAAAGACCTCCGGACTAATACTGAGGTATCAGTATCATATCAATCATACCTGTTAGGAGATACAGTCTCTATTTCATTTCCAACATAAGCACCCATTTGATGGAGAGAAGTGGATGTATATTAATCTCAAGAGATACTTGTAGCCTGATGTGGAAAGTTAAGTCCCAGTCAACTACATTCAAATTTCACGCAGTGACTCTAAACCAGGGGTGCCCAACCCTGCTCTGGCGAGAGACTGTCCTGCAAAGTTCAGCTCAACCCTATCAACCACACCTGAAGTAACTAATTAGGGTCGTCAGGATCACTCTAAACATTACAAGAGGTGTCTTGAGTAGGTTGGAGCTAAACTTGAAGGACAGCTCGAGTCGCAAGGAGCAGGGTTGGGCACCCGCTCTAACAACATCAACATTTGGTGTGTGTGTGTGTGTGTGTGGTGTGTGTCGTGTGTGTGTGTGTGTGTTGTGTGTGGTGTGTGTTTGTGTTTGTGTGTGGGCAAATATCAAATCTAGTGCCTGTCAGCTCCAAAGAAAAAGAATGATTATGGGGCCAGTTCTAGACAGATCATGTGCCATAATGTGGATTACCATAAAAAATGTATTTAAATTAATCCCTTGTTATCTTAAAAAAGGAAAAATGTTAAGTTATAAAAGCACTTACATTAATTTAGTTGTTGAAACGTGTATTATTTGATCTGTAATGCTATTTAAATCCTTATTTTTAGAACCTGTTTAGGGTTTATGGTGTCACACTGTCTTGGCAGTTAAGTGGTAAAATTGTATATAAATTACACTTTATACTTCAAGAGTTAGCAAGCAATTTTCTTCACTCTAAAATAAAGTTAACACAGGTACTGTTTTCATCTTGTGGTCACACTGTTAAAAACAGGGGTTCTTTTAATGTTTTCATTGACTTCTATTGTAATTTCTTTACTGGAACCCTGATTTTTGCTTGTTTTGAAAAAGGGAAGTAAATGTTTGTGATAATCAGTTATGCCACAAATGCTGTCTACTGAGCTTAGAAGGTTAGTTCACCCAAAAATGTTTTACTCACCCCTGAGTCATCCTAGGTGTATATGACTTTCTTCTTTCAGACGAATCCAGTCGGAGTTATATTAAAAATTGCCTTTGATCTTTCAAGCTGTTTAATGCCACTCAGCGGGTGTTGCATTGCTTCAGTCCAAAAGAACTTCCATAAAAAAAAGGGTCTCACACGGCTCCGGGGGGTGAACAAAGGCCTCCTGTAGCGAATCGATGCGTTTTTGTAAGAAAAATATCCATATTCAAAACGTAATAATCACTTTAATGTATCTTGCGCCAACTGTTTTACATGGAAGCAGGCTCCGGGAGCTTAGTATATGTCTGGTTGCGTATGCGCTGGTGAGTCTTGTGAAAACCAACGTTTGTTAACGGGAGCAAAGTTTCCTTACTTTAGCAAAGGAAAACCAGTCTCCTCTTGGCTTATATTGGAATCCTCCGACATTCTTCTTTACAAATCCTCGTTTGGTACTTCTAATCAGTGACCATTGTTTTGTTTTTAACTCTGCCCTGCGCTTCCGCGTGCATCACTTCTGAGCGGCGCATGCGCAAAGCCGACCTCATACGTCATTCCCCCGGAACTGCTTCTGTTTACAACAGTGAGCGCAAGCTAGATTCAAGTGATTATTACGTTTTGAATATGGATATTTTTCTTACAAAAACGCATCGATTTGCTACAGAAGGCCTTTGTTCACCCCCCGGTGATCTTTATTTAACTTCTTTTGGAATGAAGCAATGCAACACCCCACCGCCCCCCCGGAGCTGGCATAAACGCTTGAAGACCAAAGGACACTTTTTTATAAACTCCAAGGGATTGTCTTTGAAAGAAGAAAGGTCCATAGAAGTCAATACCCCTAGGATGCCTCGGGGGAGTTTAAGAACGCAGCCTAATTTTAATTTTTGGGTGAACTAACCCTTTAACTTGTATTGAACCCAGAATATTTCTGAAATTCAGTGCATTGAGAACTGTATATGGCATGTTGCTTGTTTAATTGATCCCTTCTACAAGTCCAGAAAATGCATAAAACTTGCACAGATACTGACATTCTTGTGTCTGAAAGTTATGTGGCTAAAGCACTTTGTTGGTGGCTTTTGTTTCACATTGGTACATGAAAAGATGTAATCCAAATATTGTGAGATCCATCAGGTTTTAATTAGTGGGCAGTATTACTGTTCTGTTCAGGAACTGCATGAGTCCACTTTGAGCCACAGATTTGCTCTATGGAGTTTCTATGACAATTATATTGGCTACATCAGGTGAAACAAAGGATGCGGAGTGATTTTAGAAATTTAAATTTAAAAATTTTGAATGGACCTGCATGCTTTGGAAAATAAAACCTGGAATGAATGGGTAATAGATGGATGGAGTACTAAAAAAGATGATGCTGAAAAGAGAACAGAACCCTTTATGTGTATTTGTCTGCGTGTATGGTGAGTAATGATGGTGTTATGGGACATGGCTCGGTGCAAGATCAAAGGGCCTAACAACTGCACCTGTTCATACTAGAGCTGTTCTGTCTCCATCTCTTGTTATATCTTTCGTTATGTCACACACATATAACATATAACGCTGTTTAGTTCTGAATACCTCTTCTTTGCTTCTTTGTGCCTGTGTCTTCCTGTCAAAATCAGCATCTCTTCCACATGCACGCCTGTTGAAAACATTTTGCTCTGGTGCTGTTATCACTGTGTTTTAGATGATTTTGCTTAAGTGTATATCTTAAGTAATTTCTGTCAGCCCTGTCCTTTTTTCTTTAGGTACTTTTCAGTAATATGTGCTTTAAACAATTTAAAGCATCTATTACTGGAATGTGAGCAACTTTAGAAACCTAATATCACTACTAGTTTTAGTGGTATTAAACTAGACATCTCATTAAAAGTTAGTTTTAAATTATGTTTAAATTATGTTTTATTAAAGGTATTTTTCACAGAACCTTTCCTGAAATGGAAACTCCCATCTGATTTCTTTTATTAATTTTTCAATTACCCCTCTAACATACATTAAATGGAGTTTTTTAATAACTGCTCAGTTGATTAAAAAGAAAAACAATCTCCATTCCATTTTTAATCAATTACATGGATCTAATTGATTTTACTTTCATATTTTGATATTCATCATTGTATGCTATTATCTAGCAGTTGATACCAGTCATAGGACATATATATACTAGATGGATGGATGGAGGGATAGATGGATAGATAGATAGATAGATAGATAGATAGATAGATAGATAGATAGATAGATAGATAGATAGATAGATAGATAGATAGATAGATAGATTGATAGATACAGGTGCATCTCAATAAATTAGAATGTCGGGGAAAATTTCATTTATTTCAGTAATTCAACTAAAAATTGTGAAACTCGTGTATTAAATAAATTCAATGCACACAGACTGGAGTAGTTTAAGTCTTTGGTTTCTCTTTAATTGGGATGATTTGGCTCACATTTAACAAAACCCTACCAATTCACTATCTCAACAAATTAGAAAATGGTGACATGCCAATCAGCTAATCAACTCAAAAACACCTGCAAAGGTTTCCTGAGCTTTCAAAAATGGTCTCTCAGTTTGGTTAACTAGGCTACACAATCACGGGGAAGACTGCAGATCTGACAGTTGTCCAGAAGACAATCATTGACCCCTTCACAAGGAGGGTAAGCCACAAAAATTAATTGCCAAAGAAGCTGGCAGTTCACAAAGTGCTGTATCCAAGCATGTTAACAGAAAGTTGAGTGGAAGGAAAAAGTGTGGAAGAAAAAGAGGCACAGCCAGCCAAGAGAACCGCAGCCTTATGAGGATTGTCAAGCAAAATCGATTCAAGAATTTGACTGAAATTCACAAGGAATGGACTGAGGCTCGGGTCAAGCCATCAAGAGCCACCACACACACAGACGTGTCAAGAAATTTGACTACAGTTGTCGTATTCCTCTTCTTAAGCCACTCCTGAACCACAGACAAAGTCAGAGGAGTCTTACCTGGGCTAAGGAGAAGAAGAACTGGGATGTTGCCCAGTGGTCCAAAGTCCTCTCTTTTCAGATGAGAGCAAGTTTTGTATTTCATTTGTAAACCAAAGTCCTAGAGTCTGGAGGAAGGGTGGAGAAGCTCATAGCAAGTTGCTTGAAGTCCAGTGTTTAGTTTACACAGTCTGTGATGATTTGGGGTGCAATGTCATCTGCTGGTGTTGGTCCATTGTTTTTTTGAAAACCAACGTCACTGCACCAGTTTACCAAGAAGTTTTGGAGCACCTCATGCTTCCTTCTGCTGACCAGCTTTTTGAAGATGCTGATTTCATTTCAGCAGGATTTGGCACCTGCCCACAAAAGCACCAAAAGTTGGTTAAATGAACATCGTGTTGGTGTGCTTGACTGGCCAGCAAAACTCACCAGACCTGAACCCCATAGAAAAATTTATGGGGTATTGTCAAGAGGAAAAATGAGAAACAAGAGACCAAAAAAAAAAAGGAGAGCTGAAGGCCACTGTCAAAGAAACATGGGCTTCCATACCACCTCAGCAGTGCCACAAAAATGATCCACCTCCATGCACGCCGACTTGATTGGCGGGTCTTTAAAGCAAAAGGACTCAGGGGTTCCAGACCGGCGGAGTCCTCGCAAGTAATATATGCAGTTACCTTTGTACGCCATAAAGTTCTAACAAGTCCATGAACATAGTTTCCAGAAGTCCAACAATTCACTAAAAAAGTTTTTTATTGGTCTTATGAAATATTCTAATTAGTTGAGATAGTGAATTAGTGGGTTTTTGTTTAATGTGAGCCAAAATCATCACAATTAAAGAACCAAAAACTTGAATTACTTCAGTCTGTGTGCATTGAAATTATTTAATACACGAGTTTCACAATTTGAGGTGAATTACTGAAATAAATGAACTTTTCACGACATTCTAATTTATTGAGATGAACCGTAGATAGATAGATAGATAGATAGAAGATAGATAGATTCATGCACCACTGAAAACCCAGTATGCAACAAGACAGTGGATTTTTCTTCTTTTTTTTTCTTTATGTGAAATTTTTGATTTATTGATTTAATGAGAAAATAACCAATAACCAGTATCTAATCAGTAAATCACCAGCAAACATATGTTTTTTAGTTATGTTTGTCAGTTTCAGTTTAAGTATTCATTCATCCATACTAGCCAGGTAGTCCAAACAGTCAGTGCATTTTAGACATGGAAGTACACCTCTCTTTTTGAGTCATGTTTGATTTAATAATTCATTTACATTTTCTCAGATAAGGACAGCTCAAAATCACAAACGTAAGGAGACACTATATCTCATTTATGTGAATGGCATAACAGCACTGTCAATGTGGCAGCAACTGCACCTATTTTTAATTTATTTTTTTATTAATGCATTTTTCCATCATTTGTGAAACACGTGCTCAATTACATGAAAAGCAGAGACTGCTTTGTAAATATACAAGTAGCATTGCTGATCACCAGCTTTCAACATGCGTCCCAAGCACTGTAGTCACCCCGACCCTGCGCTGGCAGCGCACCGGCTCCATTTGGCTTAGATTTCTGCCTCCTTTTCCAGCAGCCAACCACAGTCTACTTTCTTTTACCCAGTGCCCCGTTTTCCTTCCCCATGGCCTCCCCTTTCTAACCCTTCCGCTCTGCCCTGTGCCATGGGTCACTGAACCTTGATTTTTCAACAGCTTTGTTCGTTCATCAGGTATCCAACAGCTCATGATTTCCCTATTCCACCGTTTACCGCTTGTCGCCGCCCCTTTTTTTTCTTAGTGCCTTTACGTAATTGATCTGACTGCCTTGGTACTCGCGATCGCCTCTCCCCGGTCGGCCTCTCCACCCCAGCCTCCATCTTGCCTCAAGGCTCTTTCGCAACTACTTTGCTGTCACTTATTCCAAATGTTGTCACTGCCTCTCTGTTGTTCTTTGCTGCAGAAGCATTGTGCCATCCCGGCGCTCTTGTGGTGTGGGTCTGTACAGCGTTTGTGAGAAAAAAGACAGGAAGAAAGAAAGAGAAGAAGATAAGAAAACCATTTTGAGGGGAGCTTGAAAAAGATCATATAAACTCTTGACGAAAGTCAACTGACAAGCAAACAGATGGGAACATAATTTCGCTTTCGACTAATAACTCCTGATCAAAAGAGTAGCTTTTGTGCTTTCTGCCCTCTCTGGCTGATACATGAATACAGCAAAATTTGGAGTTCAAAATGATTGAATTGCCTGCTGTTGGTCATAATGGAAGTTCTGTCACCTACTCATTTCTGTGTTCGACATGATCCATCACCAGTCATCAAAAGATTACAGAGCATTAAGGCTTTTGTAATAATACAGCCATGTTTGGAGTCCTAGCTCCTCATAAGCTATTGTTTGATCAAATGAGAGGTTCATCATCATCATCATCATCATGTCAAAACTTTAGACATTTATATTTTCGACATTACTTCAATACAGTCCTTCCCTCTCCCTCTCATTAAAATGAATGAGCATCGCAAAACCAATAAACACTCTGTAGTACTGTGTCACAGAGACAAGTCACAATGAGATCACAAAATACACAGTTTTGCCTTCCACATGCTGTTTTATAATAAACTGTCCAAAAGTCATAAAGTCACGCGTGGCTCATTCGTGAGTTTAGGTTTTACTCACATTTGAGAGTCAAGTTATTTATGCACAGGCAAATAGATTCCTTATCACACTAATCATGTTCACTCAGCAGGAATTAAAATAAAATAATAAGCTGAGTCAAGTGGTATTAGCTTAAAAATAAGACAACATGCCTGAGATCTGTTCAGCAGCTTTGCAAATATTTCTATATGAATGATGTCAATTCTTCTGACCTTTAATGCAATTAGAAATAGTGTATAAGTATTATTGACAGCCAACTAAGTTTCCTAGAGAATTTAAATACTATGCTGGCAGTGGGACATGATTGTAACACATTTAAGCCCTCATCAACAGCATACATTTTTAGTGATAGCATTGGATGTCACTAAATTTGCATGCTTGGCAAATCCTTAGCACAGGCTGTATCAACCTGGTACCTTAACAACCCCCCACCAAACAAGCCTGTGCGCCTCCCAAACCTTATGCAAGCCATCCAAACCAGTAGATTGATAGATATGAAAAGGGAAAGTGTTGTGTGCACTATGCGTCACATGCTAATTCACAAAACACACATAGGTATTAGTTGGTAACGTGTTATGCAGCCATTTGCACAACACCACACACACACACACACAAACACCACACACACAACATATAATTATATAGATATATATAAAAAATACATATCCATATATACCTATATATGCTATGCCAATTTAGTATATACTGCACAGTATTCACTAAACAGTACACTTCTGTTCCATTCCAAACAGTGTCATTGTTACTAGCATGACATCAAAGAGGCGTTTCAAACCCTAGTTCCAGTCCTGGCCAGATGAGGGAGTGTTGGGCTTGAACTAATCCTTCACTCAGCAATGCTGTAGCGCACAAAGTATGTGTGTTACATTTATGCGAATGTTGAATGTAGTATGAGAATGTTGTAAATAACAAGAAAAAATAATAAATTGGAGAAAACATCTTAGATGAATGTGAGATAACAAACAGCCTTAAATCTCACCATAAACATCTCCTAACACATTGTAAAAAATATTTTTTGAAGTTGTAAATAAAACAAAAGATTATTGGAGTACATTTCACAAGAAAAAACTATACAGATAGTATAATTATTGTGAAATTTACTAGCAATTTTTTTAACAACTGTAACAAAACAGAACATGGAAAATGACTTAGTATCAGGTTAAAGGCAATATGTTTGCATTCTTTCTTTTCTTTTTTTTTTTAATAATTTAAAAATGTTGTTGTTGTTATCTGATAACAGACAAAACACTCCAGCAGAACATTTTAGAATTTTTTTTTAAATATTAACCAGAATTTTTGGGAGGTGGCACAATTCACATGTTCCCAGCACACACACACACACACAATCACACACACAGGACTCAGTGTACTCACATGCAGGACTCAATGGTATACTATACATAATGTACATAATACATAGCTTACACGCTTATAAGGCTGTTTATAAATTCGTGATTTATTAGCATATTTCTAAACTCCATGATAAGACATACAATAACCTTGTATCACCTTCCCTTTTCAATGAATTAGGTTTATTGTTTGTAAGAAAGAGCGAACTTAAATTAGAATTACAAACCAATATTTTCTGCTTATTTTGTATATATACTATATTATGTAAATGATCTCTCTTCTTGTGTATTATCTCTTTACTCTTCCCCCCTCCCCTCTTTTTAAGGCACTATAACCGCACCTTACTTTTTTATGAATAAGCAATCTTCAAAACATTGCCAGTTCCTGCCACACACCCCGATGTAGCTGTTGCATGATTGGTCGGCTCAATCACAAGCTGGCAGTCAGCGGGTTGGCTAACAATACTGAGCCCATACTACATGTTGTTTTTCAAAACCTTTGTACTTTAGCAGGAAAATCTAATCATATTGCAAAGACTAATTAATACATTTATAGTACATTTGCTGTACTTCCAAATATACTCTGAAGTGTAATTGTTGCTAGAATAATTTGTCTCCAATTAACTTGCTCATGATAACTGTTGAGCATTCTCGAACAGCAACAGTGTTTATTCAAATAACAAGCTCTTCTTCTCATTAGCAATTTAAATATGCAAGTACTTGTTTTGTTCGTGTGTTATTATTAACTGAATGTATTTATTTATTTATTGTGCTTTTGGTCAGAAGGACTAGAAGAGGACCTAGAGCAGGGTTCCTCAAATCTTGCCCTGGAGGTCCAACCCTGATCAAACTCACCTACCTGTGATTTTCTAATGATCCCGAAGACATTGATTAGCATGCTCAGGTGTGTTTGATTAGGGTTAGGGTTAAACTCTGCAGGAAAGTGGATCTCTTGGGCCAGATTTGAGGATCCCTGACATAGGGGACCCAACCCAAACCCATACAAAATATATAACTATAATATTATAAGCTATATTTTAGTGATGGAGATTTGCATTTTCATGAAAGAAAACTGCAAGGCATCCTGTTAGCATAAGGAAAAGAAATGAGGGTGCATCTTAAAATGGTGAGCTCTAAAGGTGAGTCAAAAGTGAACGGAAGATGAGCTACTCTGTATTTACTAGCAACAGGCAGCAAGAAAAAGAGTTGATGGAAAAAGGTGAGGAATAGATAAGTAAAATGCAACACGTCAACAAGCATTCACACAGCAATGTATTGCCAATAATTCTGTGAAAGAGGATCAAATTGGCCCTTGAGCTTAATCCCGAGTCTCAAAGGATGGATTAGAACGTTTCAACCACATAACTTCATGTTGTGTCAGGGGAGGGCATAAGGATGTCTCTTCTGATGAGTCAATTTAAAGCAGCCACTTTAACATTTTCATTATTTTGAAAATGCTGCTATTCCACCCAGACTTGCTGCTTAATCTCTGCCACGCTTCATCTGGGATTCATTTGATCTGTCATAACATCCTGCTGCTGAAGTGTCTAGAGAGACTGTAAGAGAGAAATGGGGAAGGCAGAGAAGAATACAAAAGTTTTTTTCTTTTACATTTTTACTCAAATAAAGATAAATAATTAGGTGAGTCAGCCAAGTTTGTACGGCTATACAGGTTGAAAAAAATATGGACATTGCCCCTAATTTATGCATTGATTTTATTATATGCATTTTTTTTAGCTGCCACTTAGATTCGGTATTCTAATGATCCTTAATTAAAGTGGGACGAACGAGGCAATAGTAAGTAGTTTATGATTAAAAATTAAAGCAATTATAATTATTATAAGTAAAAGATTATAAAAAATACATAAGATAATATTTGTGTCAAAATCGTCACATTATGTTGAGCAGCCCAGTTTATTTTCATACACCACGTTGCCTTCTGCCGTCTGCATTTCAAGGCTTCTCTTTTCTCTTTCTTTGCGAGCGACCCATGTCTTTAGTTTAGGCAGCTTCCGCTCTTTCTTCTTATTGGCTACAGATGGTTAAATAAATGCTAAAAGACCACACAAAGGAAACACATTGACTTTCGCTGTGGGTTAGATTTTGAATGCTGGACATATTGATCAGTGGGAGATTTTCAAGCTTTCATCATGAATGTCTTAAAACAGTATTTAACAAAAATAAGAAATAAAATTTTGCGGTTCAGCAGAAATCCTTGTAAACATCTGTGGAGAAGAAAAATAAAATGTTTGAGGACTCTATCTCTACAGTCCTGCCTTGTACTGTGATGATTGTATGGAATCATGTGTGCATGGTGTTGAAGGATGAGAAGAGCCTCACTGGGCCCCAGTTGTAGAGGAGGAAGGATGGCCGTAGGGAGTTTCCTGTCTGCCTCACGCTTCTGTACCCTCCTCAGAAAAGCTGCCTCTCCCCAGACGTTATCTCTCTCCCACACATTGCCACACAGATGTTGTGCAAAGCACTGCTGAGTATAAGCCACTATAGGGCAGAATTTCCACATGGCGTATTGTCCTCTCAACCAGACAAAAATTAAATAAAAAGGATCTGTGTTTGCATGAGCTTCCTGTGCTATATGGCACTGAATGCCATCTTCAGTTTGTGAGGCTAAATCCAAACCTGAAGTTGTAGAAGACAGAAACGGATGAAACATTATTCCACAATGATTAAAGATGATTAGATGTTTGTAGCTAAACATTATAATCCCCGGGTCACCTCAATTCTTGACTGAGGAGCAGTGACTGAACTTACTATGCCCAAAACCTTGAAAGATTTAAGATGGTGTTGACGAATTGGTTGGTGTTGAAGTTTAAGAGTTTCTTTCATTTCCTTCACTTTTAAACTGTAAATCACTAATCCATTTTAAGATGTCAAAGTCATTTTCTATAGGCCTAAAATAACTAGATGTATTAGACCTATAGAAGAAAATATACATTTAACATAGATCAGCCCTTTGATTTCTTCCCTAGCACTAGTAGTGTGTATTAACTATATCTATTAATGTTACATAATGTGAAATTCTGTGTATAGGAAAACTTCCATGTGCAAAACTAGTAAAGACTTAAACCTTTAGAACGACCTTAAAACAGCAGTTATTTAGGTCTAATGTGCACAAAGAAAAAAAACTACGACTCAAGTGTGATCACTTAAAGGGATAGTTTCACTTTCAGTGATGGTCCGCCCCTTGAGTGCTTGGTTTTTTCCCAGAGAATGGAAGTCAATGGGGACCAGCAACTGAAGGTGAACTTTCCATTTAAGTCAATGAATGTTCCTATTCAAATTACATTTGTGTACACTTCATTCAAGCTGAAATACTGTTCTAATTCTGTTGATTTTTTGATGCACATTGTTATTCAATCATTTAAAATTACGAAAGAGCTGTATAAGAACATTGAATCATCTGAAACAAATGAAATGACAAATTATCTTATTTTTACAAAGTCAATATGCTTTCCCCAAGTGTTAATAATTGAAAATGAGAGAACACTGCATGCTTTATAGCTCTAGAACAACAACAATCACAAAATATTTAATTAGAAAATATTCAAAACCAATAAAAAAATCCCTCCTTCACTACAGTTGATGCAGTTGGTGCATGCTTTTCTGTTGTGTTTGCCAGGATTTGAAAGAAAATGTCAAAAACAATCTGAATGTGAAAGAAGATTCACTTCTAAACAACTAAAGGGCACATTCCAAAGCTTTGAGTTTTGGTACTTTCACTTGGATAATGTTAACTTCATTCACAATGGATTTCAGTTAATCTCCCAGCCCAACAATATAATTGTTTATTTTCCACTCCTGAGCATTACAAATGGATCTATGATTATATGTTTGCTTTGTCATAAATTGGTTTAAATATGAGCCAGCCCTATAGAAAGGCTTCCCCAGTCTATTCTCTGTTCCTCCCAAGGTTTCGTCCTCATCTGCTTAGAACTACAGAGAGCTAGAAGAGTTTATCAACTGGCTGCTGTTAAATTGAATAGATTTTTTTTTATTATTATTATGCAAACAGATTCCATCTAGGAAAAAGTGCAAATAACCAACGGCAAGCGAAAACTGAAAAGCACTACATAACAACAGTGGACATGTATGTTTTGGTGGGGTGTGTGTGTGTGTGTAAGTGAAAGTCATATAAACAAAGGAACATGTGGAAGTATAATTGAATTGAAAATGTAATGGGATCCTGCAGTTAATGGGGCTAAATTGCTCAATGAATGGATCTTGAGCACTTGAGATTATAGCATTTGAAAAATGTTTTTGGGTGAAGGACAGACATACTGTTTGCACTTGTTTAACAGGGCAGCAGACACAACTGAAATGCTTACAACACATCAGTTACGTACTTCTTGTTTTTGTACTAGCATATCTATGCGATCATGTAGGCAATTTAAGTAATCGCATGTTTAGTATATCGCTGTTGACAGTCATTCTTGACAAAGTGCAAACATCTGACCCATCTATCTGGTGAGTAGTGGTTCCACTCAGGTGAGAGTTTGAACTCTGCTCTATTCTGAATCAGTAAATGTACTATGAGTACACAAGCTTATTTACAATGGGGGAACAGCCCACTGAGCATGTTGACCCGATTCCCTCCTTCCAGTCTAAAGGAAACCGTCCAACACATGCATCACGTAGGCATACTGCACGCTGTCACGTAGACCTTTGATACGAAAACTAACAAATCCGTATTAACTCATAAGCTCGCAGTTCATTCACGAACCAAATGTTCTGTTCAGACTTACATACTGCTATCTTGTCGGACCGCTACAAAAGATTACAACTTAATTTCCCCATTTGTTTTAGCGCAAACAGGTGACTTCGCTTAAGATATTACTCAGTGCCAGTATCGTTCTGTTGAAAAGGGGTTTGGCTAAACAGGGCATAAACTGATCATAGAAATGTAAAATTGGCATGCGCTGTTCATCCCGTCAGTCACACAACACACACACACATCACTCACACACACACACACACACTACACACTCACACTCACACACACACACTCACTCAAACACAAACACAAACACACACACACAACACACACACCCACAACACACACACTCACAACACGACACACCCACACACACAAACGCACACACACACAAACACACACACCACTCACACAACACACACACACACTCAAACACTCACAAACACGTAGCCATACTCCACACATCACTACACACATACACACTCAACACAACAAACACAAACAACAAACCACTACACACAACAACCACTCACACTCACCCCATCCCACACTCACATAAAAACTCAGGGAAGTGGCAGACTCACCACTCACACTCACACACACTCACACTCACACACACTCACACTCACAAACACTCACACACCAGCACAGGCGAACACGCTCACCAGCACACACACACACACTCACCCATCAATCACACACATGCTACACAGCCACACAAGTCACACCACTCAACACTCACACAACACCAAACGAACACCCAACGAGCAATAAAGAAACAGCGCACCACTCACACACACACACACACACACAGCTGACGGCAGTGAACATCAACAACGCGTGTCCCTTCGCGTCATATGGCCCGCCGCTCTCTGATTGGCCAGCGCGACTCACCAGACACGACCGCGCTTGTTTTCTGCAGAGGAAGAGCGCATGTGGCAGTGTAGGACTGTAGCGTTCCGCGAAGAGATGATGTGACCAAACAACACATCTGAAAGTGTCTTTTGTTAGCTTAGCGTTTTGCAAAATAGTTTTGAAAAGCACAGACGCGCTGCGGTTAAGACGAGGACACTGCAGGATCAAGGTGGGTTTTCATAGCTGTACTTCCACTGACAACAGTACTTGTGTTTTACTGGGCTATAAGTATTTGTAGCGTAATACCTTGACTCTAGGCATTATTATAACGACTTTTCCCCCATATTAACAATAACGTTTTCGGTTCTCGCAGTGCCAAATGCCAAGACTAGAGGAACGCTGCTGGAGCTGCTCCTGTTCAACCACTGTAAAGACGAAGGAGCTGTCAAGCGCCAGCTGGATTGTTGGTAAAACGGGTGAAATGATGTCCATCATAACCTCAGTGCTGAGCCAGTCATACGGCTCTCTGCACAGCCTCCAGTCCGCTAATTTAGTTCGACGGGGGCTTGTATTGTTTATCGTCGGAGTAGTTCTCGCCTTGGTGTTAAACTTACTCCAGGTCCAGAGAAACGTTACGTTGTTCCCAGAGGAAGTGCTGGACACGCTGTTTTCGTCCGCCTGGTGGATTCCCCTCTGCTGTGGCACTGCTGCTGGTAAGTCAGGAACAGTCGGGCTTATATCACATTGTTTCGTTTGTGTCGACAGGACAAAAACCTTCTGCTTGCTGTGGGCCGTTTGTTATCGACATTTTATTACTCATACTGGTGACTTTGGGCAGTTTTGTTGGACTTTGGGCTCTGTCGCTATCGGCTAGTACTGGCCTGGAAACAGCCGGGCATTCGGGGTCATCCTTTGGGGTGCTGCTTTTTCATTGGCTGCGCTCAGAACGGGTGAGCTGCGAGGAGGCTCGCCATTGGCTGCTGCGCCGAACACGCCACTTAGCCGAGAAGAGAAACACGGAAGTCGTGTGCAGCAGAAATTGATATAAATTCGGTCACACAACTCCTCCCCCTGCATTCCTCACAGTCCACACATACCAGTCTACTTCTTTTTCAGTAGAAAATACCTTTTTGTGTACTTGAACCAAAAGTTGTCTACTTTTTTTGTTATAAAAAGCAGTCAAACAAACAATACAAATTAGATTCAGACATCAAATGTGATTTTTATTTTATTTTTTTCTCACGTTTTTGAAGAATCACTGTTGTTTAAAGCACGTATGTTTTCTTTTTCCTCAGCTGTGGTTGGTCTCTTGTACCCCTGCTTGGACCACCATCTTGGAGAACCGCACAAGTTTAAGCGGGAGTGGGCAAGTGTGATGCGCTGCATTGCTGTTTTTGTGGGCATCAATCACGCCAGTGCTGTATCCTTACCAGGCACTCATTAAACTGCAGCCATTGTGGACCATGAAAACTTGAAAACTGTTTTTAGATTTGTGTTGTTTTAAGGCTGGAATTACACCACACAACCGTTCCTGAATAGTTTTCACAAACATTAGGATAATATAATTTTATATATATAGCTTATATATATATATATTTATCAGAATCATATACTGCTGACTTTGTAAAATGGTATAGCGGAAAAACTAGGCTTCATACCGTAAAAAAAACACGCTGAGGAGTTGTTCCAAATCCTGATAAAAATGCAAAGAATGATTAGAGATGCTTGATAGATGGAAAAAAAAAATACATACCTAACCTTTGTTTAAAAAACATTCAAAAGAAAACTTAAACTGACCGACATGTTTGACCATCCAGAACTGCATTTTTGTCGGGCAAAACAAAGGACTACAGTCTTGTAGTGTATTCCAGCCTTTAGTCAAAAAGATATATTATTACTGGAATTACACGGAGACAGATTTCCTCAAACGCCAGTAAGCCCTTCAGTTATTATCACACATGAATTCTCAAAACATTTTTTAACATTTATCTAAAGAAAGTTCTAACCTAGAACTAACTCGTATTTCCCTTAAGTCAAAGTACCTCACAGAAACTGGACTTTGCCAATAATGTGCAGCTTTCACTAACTCTGGCTGCCCTGTCTCTGGGCCTCTGGTGGACGTTTGACCGTTCCAGGAGTGGCTTTGGTCTAGGGCTGACCACTGCTTTTTTAGCCACACTCATTGCTCAGCTGCTGGTCTACAATGGCATCTACCAGTAAGTTGTGACTCACGCATATTGAGACATTGCAGTCGAAAACAGCTTGTCATTTATCATCAATTACCAAGTGACAGCTGAGTCACAGGTTCACTTCTGTATTTATATTACATGCTCAGTCATCAGATAAGAGATTTTTGTAAATGTCTGAATGTCATTTTTCCCTCATAGCTAAGACTTAACAGTAGTTGGATGTCATTAGCAAGTTGTTTCATTGCATTTCTTTTAATGTTTCTCAGGTATACGTCTCCAGACTTCTTGTATGTACGTTCGTGGCTGCCTTGTATATTCTTTTCTGGTGGAGTGACAGTAGGAAACATCGGCCGACAGTTAGCTATGGTAAGCAACTTTTCCCCATGTTTTCTGCTCACCAAACCCTTTTCCTGTCTTTCATATTCCATGGAATCATTTAAGTACAATAACTCTGTTAGATTACTCACTAGGCCAGATGGCACTATTGTGTTCAAAAACGAAACTTAAATGAGGCACACTTACAGAAGCAAAAGTGAACCTGAATATCCTGGAATGGTTCATCAGCTATTATTCACAACACTCTGTGTAAAGGTTTTGCTCTTCTCATAACCAGCCTCAATCTTTTAGGAAACGAATCCGACTTGGAGCCAGATTATTGCACACAACAATTTGAGTGTGTACAATTTAACACAACTTTAAGCACTATTCAGACAAGATTTGTTTTCTAAACAACATTTGAGATCTAGCCGTTAACGTCTGTGATTTCATAAACTGATTCAGACGTGGTTGGGATTCAAGTTTTTAACATCATGAAATGGCAACAATGACAAATATAGCTTTAGATTTTGTATTTGATGAAGGACAGAGCTTTATCCAGATTGGACCATAAGTTAGCTGAAAAGTGGTAGACGGTTTGCCTTGTAACTTTTATAGATGTGTGGAAATATTGATGACTTTGTGTAAAACTAGGGATCTAGACTGTACTTTTTGCATTTTCTTACAACACACTTAAATTTGACTAGAAATGTGTGAAAATATTGCTTTTCTAACAAGTGCATTCCTTTATAGCGATCCGTTTGTTAACGGTTTCCAGTGCTGTGTTGATTTCCTCACTATCTTGCGTCTGGGCTGAAACCTCATGCCTGGACATCTTAATTAGCTGCTGATTGTAGTCTGAGGCATGTTTGTGCCATCCCCTCCAAGCCTTCTCAGTCAGCTGTGCCTCTTTGTTTTGCTGACATAACCTCCTTCTTTCTCAATAAGGGCGTGAAAGCGGATTACGCTCCTTGTTTTTCATGCTAATGTTCAGAGAGATGGTAAACAAAGTGCTTTACTGGCTCCAAGTGGTGCGTTCTACATGTTGTTCCAGGGTGTTTTTTGTTTCCGAGTTGGCACCAGCTGATTTTGCTCGACCAACTGGGATTAGTGCTCTGCTAGTATTTCTTTCAACTTTCTTTATGA
Source organism: Sinocyclocheilus anophthalmus (assembly GCA_018155175.1). Lineage (NCBI taxonomy): Eukaryota > Metazoa > Chordata > Actinopteri > Cypriniformes > Cyprinidae > Sinocyclocheilus > Sinocyclocheilus anophthalmus. Next base: position 222,197 of record JADLZN010001613.1, read on the forward strand.
AGTGGCCAGTTAAGAGATGCAATGGATTTGCAAACTAGATTTATCTGTATATACTGAACAGAGACCATTGATATGTGAATTTCTATTTTGTAGTCTTCAGATCACTGTATATTTTAAATATAACTTAATTAAAATTCTGCATCTAATAGTACTAACACTAGTCAAACAATTGCAAAGACCGTATTCGGATTGCCATTTAAACAGTTTGCACTATTCACTGTTTGGATTTGGAGGATTAAATGTTTGCTCTTTTTGGAGACTGGCCAGCTGCCCATGGGTGAGGCATGTGAGACAGTTTTGGCCTATGAGGCTATCATATTTTACAGGGCGCCACATCCACACAAACCCTGTATAATTTGTGCATATACAAGGCTTGTGTCATATAGTGCATACTAATTATAGCCACAATGTTGTAGGGGCCAAGTGGGCTTTAACAGGACCAGCTTCGGCTTTGTGACAAAACCAATTTTGAATTGCTCAAAGCACCATTTTAAATGCAAACCTGGGGTGCTGGAACATATTTAAGTAGTGAGAAAGTAAGCGTGAAAGAGTGCTCTGACTTCCAATTCTTAGTCAGTTGCTGCATTTTAATATTTATTTTTAGGTGTTTTGCACAGTGGTACAGTTTATTGCCTGTTCCTATATTCTGAGGTAATTAGGAGGTGAATGCAAATCAAGTGGTTTCCATTTTTTTTCCCATCTATTTGGTTATGCTAGATGTGCAAACACTGCATTTACTTACTAACGGACTGTCTTGTTTCTCTACAGGGCTCAACGGAGAAGCCTCATAATGACTAAGTGGGTGTCAGAGGTCATGAAGTGAGCTACAACGAGTGCCAAAACAGAGGGCCTTCAAACTATATTGGGTGTTCCTGGTTTCTCTCCAAGCATAACTTCTGCTCCTAATTTTGCTCCACTTTATAATGATACAAGAAAACAAAGAGCAGGTTGGTTTGAATTGGCCTGGTGTGCCATGAACAGCACCTTTGAACAGCCAAAAGAATCCCCCTGGCATTCATTACTACCATCAGCATTGTCGTTGTTACAGCTCCTTGCATTAGAGTTACTGGTAACATCAGTCTCCTTATTACCAGGTTGCTGGAGTGCCTCAATTGGACTGTACTAAATCATAGCTAATTTCACTTTCAGTGAAGGTGAGCGAGTGAAAAGTAGTGGTGAAACTTTGTGTATACAAATGAGTGTGTGCTGGTCCTATGGATAAGGCCAGGCAAAAAAAAAGTTGGTGTTGAAGTGCACAAGAGCGAAATCAAAGGGAAAAAAATGAAGACTGTGCAAAATACCTAAAATATCCAAAGAGGTCTGTGTACTGTCTATATAGGATTTGTTGTAGTTTTATTTTTGAAAACGCTCGCAGCACTGCGAGTCTCATACAGACTGACCACCTTGAGTGTTATTTTGAGTACCAGTGAGGTTTGATTTGCCAATCACATTTGTGCCGACTGGTTAGTGTAGTATATTGACTGAATTGATTGTTTTTATCATACTTTGTTGCTAACGCAGACCAAAAGTAAAACTAGAAACATTAGTTTTCAAGAAATTAAGTGGCACCTTGAAATAAGAATCAAACATAAGTTAAAACATCAAGGATGCTTCTATTTGTATTAATGTAAACTCACAGAAAAGGTGTAATGAAGTCCATTTAAAGGTTTCTAAATCAAAAGGTTGGAAACTTAGGATAACTAAACGTCCAGAGGACATTTGTACTGCGGCCTCGAAGGTTTGCAATCTGTGATTGCCTTTGTATTATAGCATTAAGTGCTTTTGTCACTTCTTCTCCAGTATAGTAATTTTTCTTTGTACTTTATTCATTGTGTATTGCTTATCACCTGTAGCCGCTTCTATATCTAATATAAGAGGAATCACTGGGCTAGTGTGTAGGTTTGAGGGTCTTGGCAAATGAAGTGCAATCAGTTTCTTTGAGCCTGGTATCTTTCATATTTATTACTTTTTATAATGTTAAGGTACCCCAGACAACTCATATGCAGTATAGCAACATACCAGCAATAAACGCATTGTTTATATGTATATGTAAAGATGTAATATGACGGCAGACTCATTTTTAAAAGAAGTCACACACAAAAAGATAATCTTGCAAATGATACCAATGACCATTTCCACTGTTCTGAAAAAAAAAACCCACCATGTTGTTACTAGCAGTAGTAAATTGGAGAAATCAATCAAATGCTGTGTTGTATTTTGGGAATGTTTTAAAACGGTGATGACGTTGCTCTCAGGAGTAACTGACTCTTTCAGAACCTCTCTGCTTCAGGGAACGAGAGATGTAAAACTGAATGAAAGATTTATTTAGAGGGGAGTGAGAAATGCAATGTGTTTCTAGGAGTGAGTGTGCATGTGTCTTTACCATTTCGTTTATATTGTTGTAGGTTCGATGAATGAAATTCAAATTAAATGGTGTTGAAAAATGGTCTTTGAGTTCTTCATTCATTTTTGTTTTGTTTTTGTTTGTACGGTATTGTGAATAATAAGCAGTGGTTAGGGTTTAAAATATACATTATACAATGCGTAAAATATATCCATCTTTTTAAAATGGCTTGTAAAGGCTCACTTTTCACCTTGAAAACGTGTCACAAAAAAAATCTTAACTAAAGTTGCCCAATAATTTCTGGCCCAGACGTCTGTTTTTGTTTTAAGTGCATTGAATGTTAGCTTTTGCATTGTTCCTCACACCACTGAGCAGAGTAACTTATTGAGAATGAAGCAATCTTCAACACATTTTATGTGTGAAACATTACTGACATTCTTGTAACATTTGACCAATCTAATTATCGAAGTATTTATACCAGCATGTTAAGTATCTTTATACAATAGAATATGTTGTTTCCAGTTATACATTTAGTGTACACAAAAGCAAATACAAACAAATCAAACAAAAAACCCACTGATCTTCATCCTTTGTGATTTCAGTCATCAAACTGATCAGCATGTTTTCCCCAAATAAATCCTTCTCCCTTGCTGTCTCATCATTCACTTCCCCTCGGTTTGGTCCTACGAGGAAGGAGTCATCTGAGACAGCTTCTCCTACCCCCTCATCTATTTATATCAGCAACTAGGATTGACCATACATGTAAATGTGTGTGAAAGCACATACTTGATGCAATTTTACTCATCCATTAATTTATATTCTCAGAATTTCTTACACAAAAAAACATCACACATATTCAAATATTCTGTTCTGTGTACACTGTTACTGTTTAACCTACCACATCATCTTCCCTTCAAAGTCAAGAGCAAACATGAGCTGTCCAACTGTATGTTAAATTGATAAAGGATGAATCCTGGTGTGCCATAGAATGCAATGCCGCTTCATGGCAAAGTGTCCTGAACTTGAGATGACGGTGTGTGCATCTTTCAGAGTTATTTAGCACAGGGTGTTTGGTTAAAGTGAACTGGTCTAAGCTGTTGTATGTTCTGATGTATACGGCTGCCCTTCATGTCCTTGTATGTGAAGATAATGCTCCGACTCAGCAGTGGTGCTGCTTGCTGTTATGAGTATCCTCATCGGTGGAACCAAAGTTAACTACTATGTTTATAATTCATTATTATTATTATTGACAAGGATTTACATTTTTTATTTTTGCAGTTATTAAAAATGGATAATTATTTAATCAAATTACCAACATAATATATACAGAAGAGTAATAATTACACATCATTTGACAAGATAATATATCCCATCTTTTCTACCATTTCAAATGCTCATCATTCTCTCTAGCATATAAGAATACTTGAGATGCAGTCAGACATTATCCAATACAATCAGTAGAGCGAAACATAAATCATAATGCATTACAAAAGGTGGATGTGTGTTAGGAGTGAGGTGCAGGATGTGTGACTGTGCTAGATGCTTTGTCAAATTCATATTCCAACAATAAATTAAGCTGCCCAAGAAAAGTGAAGAAAAAGTGTTGCATTGTGTATTGCAAATACTTGAAATATATTATATATACTGTATAGGCCAGGGGTGCCCAAGCTCGGTCCTGGAAGGCCGGTGTCCTGAAGAGTTTAGCTACAACCCCAATCAAACACACCTAAACCAATCAGCTCGTACTAGACATAATGATAGAAACTTTGTAGCAGGTTGTAGATGTGTTGAGCGCACCGTTGGAGCTCACCACTATGCAAGACTAGGTGTTGGGTGGCATCCCCTGGTATATGTCTTCGGTTTAAACTGGCACATTTGACCTTCCTAGAACGTCTTTTCATAATTTGGTTCCAATTCCACGTCCAGCTATGGCGCGTGTTACGTTTTTCCCCAGTAGGGCAAATGTAGCTGCGCTGACCGTGTTCCTATCAACCCTTCATACCGTCGGCTAAGCGATGTCGATTGTGTAATAAGCCGAATGTCCCCTTGCCACTCTACAACAAGACAGGCGGTGTCCCCAGCCGTGATTTGTGGGCCCAACCAATCGCACCTGTGGGACTTTCGGACCCCAGCACCCATCCACATCGCTTTAAGCCCGTAGTTGGACGCGTGACCCGTTTGAGTGGCGTTTGGAGGGGGGTGTGACACACAAACAGAACAACGTGTGCGGTACGAAAACTACCGCATAAGAATGGGGTGAAGATGGATCGATTGCACTGAGACCCAATACCAGATTTCTGGCGGTGAAACGTGCTGTGCGTATGCATCGGGCTGAGGTTGGGACCTTGGTCAGAGAATATACACCACAAAGATATGCGCACCGTTCTTTCAATAAAAGTTAGATCAACCATTCTGTAGGGCAAAAATAACGGTACACACAAAGCAACGCAACACCAATCAATGTTTGGCGTGTGGTGGATTTTTACCAGGTGTTTTTGTCTGGCGCGACTTGCGCGGCTTAACAGGCGTTGAGGATTATTGAGATTGCTCTTGGCCCTGGGACTAAGGGCACCCCACCGCTACTTAATGGAGTGATTCAGTCGAAGGAGAAGACGAGAAGCGAACGCAAAGTTACCCAGACTTATTGAAAACCCGACATTGCTTGGATTGACTGAACTAGCACAGAAGTTAAAGAGGACAGGGACGTGGAGAAGAGATTACGGGCTGGGGGATAAGAAAGACCGGACGAGCGAGAGAGAGAGAAGATGGAACGTATGTT